>JAQQAE010019430.1:0-10935 GCA_029823295.1 Pseudamia nigra | reverse complement strand
CCCCCCCCCCCCCAAAGGAAACGACAGCGCCTGCAAACAGTCATACCTGCCAAGGGTAGAAGAGGGGGGTCTGGTCAAGTGGGACCCTGAGTGGAGCCACAATGACCAGTTCAAACAGCAGTCCCAGCAGCAGTGGGATCACTCCAGCAACCAGTACAGCTACAACCAGTGTCTTTAGGATCTACAGTAACACAAGGATATAGAAAGGACACAATTTATTGTACCAACCTAACTCTTAAGAATATATGCTGGGTAACTAATCACTATACAACCCTATAAGCTGCTTACTAATACCCACCATGAGCGTCCACTCTTGGACTTTGCGTATAATGACAGTGCGTCCCTGGGGCATCCATGCTAGCAGCACAGTGACTCCGCGGATAGACAGCCAGCAGACATACAGGCCGCATGCTGCTGTGTACAGCTCATGGATTTTTGAGTTTCCTGTCCAGAAGGACATCAGCCAGCGGCCAGTGAACACTGGAAAAACACATGAAACATATGTAAAACACTTTTTAACTGCTGCCAACTTTTACAATAATCCTCAAATCTGACTGAGTAAAAAGTGAACTGGGGCGGGAGCTAAGGCCTAAAATAGAACTCTTCAACCACAAAACAGTTAAAAATGTACATTCAGCTTTCAATTATGGTTTGGGTGTGAGTTTACAAAGTGAAAACTGGAATTCTGGTTTTGCTGTGTAGCTCAGCATCTTACCTGGTAGAGTGAGGCACACCAGACTGGCCACTAGCAGAGTAATGCACATGAATGCAATCAGCAACACAATCTGCAGCCAAGAGGACATGTTATTTATATTAAATACAATTAACTTATTTCTGCAACACTGTCTACTCAGAATTTAGATCAAGAGCACTGAAGTGACAGGACAGATGAGAAATAACTACAAGTTAATTTGTGAGGCCTCAGATGTATAAGTTCTTGGGTGTTTGCACATTTCTAACTTTACCCTGGAAACCACAAATGTAAGGTGGCTCCTGTATATCCTTGTAAAAACAGGAGCTAGAGAACAAGCCATACAGCTTCTGCATTTTAAAACGGCAGACTTTGCCATGATTCAGTGGGTATATTTAGCCACAGTGCCTAAGTTCAGTAATTAGCACAGATCTAAGCATCAAAGAAATAGTAACCAAAATGTTTAAGAAACATTGGTCTCAGAATTGAACTAAACTAAACTTAAAAAAAAAAAAATTGTCGCTCTATAAAGTATAGATGGGGTTGTCTCACCCTAAATGGGAAGCGAAGAGGTCTGTGGTAGGGCTGGAAGCCTACTGGTCCCCCTTGTTGCAGGATAGCCTGGTGGGCTGCATGTAGCCCCTCACCAACAGCAGGGGCGGGGTTATTATTGTTGTTATGGTGACCAGGAGCAGGGTTGTTATTGTTATTGTTGTTCACAGGCTGGTTTGCATCATTGTCCTCCTGCTCTCCAAGGAGGTAGGAGTGAAGATCTCTGTGAAGGCAAAGAAATGTCATTGGTTATGAATGGCAGGTCTAGAAAAATAACTTGGTCAGTGAGGATGCAATTTTAGTGAAGAATTAACTAATGGTATACTGAAAAAAGGCTGTCCAATTGAGTCACACTACAATATTAAAAGTGTAATCATCAAATTGTACACTTGACTTACAGTAAATATCCAGCACTGACGGTCCATGCTCTGACCAGGCCTTTGAGCCACTGGCGAGTGTGTCCCTGCTCCAACAGAGCTGGCAGCACCACCTGGAGCAACAACAACTCCAAAGACAGCTCACTGACTGGGGCATCGCTGATGGCAGAGAGGAGCACCGGATCAGAGAAAGCCAGAGGGTGAGAGACATAAAGAGAGAAGAGAGGAGGAGGATACACAACTTATGCCCTATTCCTCTACAGTTAACTTTGCATGACTGGAACTGTCATGCAAAGTTTGTCCTTAGCTGATCTGACATAATCAAACCTGTTCATCTGTTGTTCATAATGTGCAACAAAAGGATCAGACCTTATAACCCAAGCAGAAGGTGCTTTCATTCTTAACATGTAGAAGCAATTAAACAGTTGGAGCCATAATGATTTATTCAGTTTGACCTGCTGATACCTGTAGAGCATGACGTTGTATGGGAGGAAGGTGGGCAGCAGTAGTTTAATCAGTCTGATGGGAAGCCACAGCATGAGCAACACAATAGAGCCAAACACCACCACAGACAGAATAAACCGCCTGAGGTGTCTGTAGATGGGCAGATGAATCATCTCCTGCACCGGGTTAAAATCAGGGTCGTTGAGGTTTCTTAGAAACCACAGCACTCCAGGCCTCAGCACCTGAAGAACAAACAGCATTTAATATGCAGTTTCTTAGGATACAGACATGGTTTTTGTCAGAATTAAACGACTGTTTGTTGTGAGGACCTTACCTCCCTCAGTAAGAGTATGAAAGAAGCAAAGTAGAAGACATAGACCATTCCCACAAGCCAATGCAGGAACATGGTGGTGCCAGGTGCCGATTTAAAACTCAACTCTCTGTCTTTCAGGGACGCATCAAACATCTCCTGCAGAATAAAAATGTATTTTTATTTCCTTTTTCAGATGATGCACAGTATCACCAATGGCTACTCTGTTGCTTGCAAACAAAAATGTGGTCTCTAATTTTATATGTATACAGTATAACATGATAAACAAAGCTTATTCTGTTAATTTGAGGTCAGTTCTTTCCATTGGTAAACAGCTGCACAGCTAAATTCAATTTTATCTGTATAGCGCCAATCATAAACGATTATCTCTAGGCGCTTCACTGTGGAAACTGCACAGTGTGCAGGGCACAGTCTCCACTGTATGTTGTGCACCCATTGTAAGGCAGAATTACTTGGTGCGGATGGCAGCTAACATCATTTATGGTGAGGGGTGCAGGTAGGTGTGCTGATGTGGTGGAATGAGGTTGAAACATATTTTTGCTACTGTTCCAGTTAAAATGTGCAAACTCACTGACACAGGAGAGTTCTGAGTTGCATCACAATGACATATAGTTGTCCACCACTAGCAAAATTAGTTCATTTTGTCAAAATGTTAACTTATGCAAGAGTTACTTTTTCACCAAGGGCACCATTACTGAATAACAACTTCACATAAGAATCTGGAACAGTATTGGACATGCAAATTTAATATTAAAATTTATTTTGATTTGTATTTCGCTGTAGACACACAACTTATTGCTTGTTTTATCTTGTCAGTTTAATTTAATTTGGAAATTTCCATCCATTCCTCACATAAAGACTGCATATTCAAAGAAAAAAGTAGCTAGTACTGTGTTTAAATAAGTAATAATAATTTTGACACACATCTGCTAAGGATAGTTTTTTCATTTCTATCACCATGATAACCATACCGAGTTTAGCCTCTAATCTTTAATTTAACAGGCATATATCAAGACACTGACAGTCAGAACCAAGAGAATATGGTCTTACTAAGGAGCAGATGTCAAGCCACCAGCCACAGATCAGTGGAAAAACACCTATTTCAACAACAACCAGCAGAGACACCTGAAAAAAAAAAAAAAAACAACAGCCAGGTGTCAGGAACAGTTTTTTGTCCTGTGTAGAGAAAGTGTACATCTGTATTTGAGTATCTGAGTTGTTTTAATCCCAAGATACCAATGACACATCTTCTCATTCGTATTTAAGAGTTATGCTAAGAAATATCCGTCTGTTCGCTCTTGCTGCCAAAGACGATGCTTGCATAACTAACACCAAGTACTAAAGTACTTAAAAGTGTTACCTTGACAACAATGTAGCAGACTCCCAGGAGACGCCGGGAGCGCTGGAACCTGACGAGAGCAGCCAGTCCCTAAGGCAGCCGTTAAGGATCAACACCAGCACTGCACACATTTTCACACACCTAATAGAATTAATTTCACATGCATTTTTTTGTCACTTGCGTCTCTAGAGACTTAGTGACAGTGACCTGTGGCAGAAGAAAAACAAGTAGCATGCAATACTGCCTGCCCTAAACACTAGATTCTACCAGCAGACATGGGACTGGTGAAAGGATACATGACAGAGGATGAGCGTCATGGCCAGCAGGATGTAGCCCACAATGGTCGTGATTAAACCCTCAAAGTGAGATGCTTGTACCTGGAAAAAGAACAGTCATCGGGAAGTAAATACATATTGTTCTGGAGAGACATTACTGGATAACCAAGCTGAAGTAATAAAAGCAGTTTCTTACATATTCCTCAAAACCAAGACCCACGACTGAGAAGTGCCCAATGTGGTAGGGGCAAAATGCTGAAAAGCACAAGCAGAGTTGAGTCACGTTGCACATAAAATAAAAATGAAACTGTTCCAAGTTCATGATACGCTGGTGTACAAAGGCTGGTGGGCACTGTGTGATTTCAGACCTGATTTGCAGCTGTGTGCGCCCCCGCATTCACAAGCAATTGTGGCCAGAGATTGTGTCTCTCTTTCCCCCCTGCTATTTTATGACTGGCCTGAACAGTCAGAGCCTCAAATTGTGTGTTTGATTTCCATCCAATCACTATGCTTTTTCTCTGCTTTTCTCCAGTACACGTGCAGCAGCAGGAAACAGCAAATGAAATCAAGAAGGCAATAAATGTCACGGAAATACCACATACTGGAGCTAGTAAGTTAAATTTAGGCTAAACATTCTCATGTAGCTGGGCAGGCATAGGCATGTGAATGTAGTAATACTAAATAGAGCCCTGTATGTGTGCATGCCCCCCTGCCTTTGTGTGACAGAGAAAGAGAGCAAATGTGCCGGGTGTCATTCTGATAGGGAAGACAAAAAAGAAACAGAAAAAAGCAAGTGGAACTCACAAGAGATGGAAAAACACAGTGAAAAAGAAGGGTTGAAGTGTCTGTTCTCACTCGCACGGTGTATTATGGCACAATTGCATGCGGACGTCAGAACACACAATGCATGCTGGATTTACATGCGTTTGCAGCTGAAATGGCCACACCGTGTACTATACCTTCATGTTCACGTTTCTAAAATTGCAGCGTATGCCAGCCTTAGGTTTCTGGCACAGTCTTCATTGTACTTACCGAAGACCAGGATGAAGAGTGTGTTGAGAGACACTACCCAAAACACATGCTCCTACAAGTCAAACATATAAGAATAGTCAAATAAGCTTTTGGCCAAACCTACATAAAATTCTTTGAAAAACATTAACCGTTATGAAAGTTACAAAGCTTACCAAAAATACGAGTGAACCATCCAAACCAAGCATCTGCATGGCAAAAAAAAAACAGATGAGAAAACCACATATAGTGTGTTTTAAGGTGTACACTGAGTTTATCTGCAGATCTGGGATGTCATGTGGAATTACCCTTTCCCAAGTGAGCTCCTCAGCTGCTCTGTCCCATTCCAAAGCATTCCAATTCATGTCATCTACAGAAAGAAAGAGATGTCAAATTTAGTAAACCGAGAGAATTCTTTTATAACTGTCAGCATGTTAAAGATTATCTACGTTAAAAGCATAATAGTGATCCTGTCCGAGTCCATGTTGCTGTGTCAGATACAACAGCACTGTTACATAATATTGTGACATAAGATATTGTCGCTGTGTTAGTTGATGAATGTGAAATATCTACTGGCAGCAAGACATAAAATACTCTTAATAAGGCTATTTAGATTTAAAGTTGCTTCAGTGCATATAGTAGGGATTTTTCATTTTGCTGTGGAGCAGTATACAGGTACACTAATGTATAATTCAAACACAATTTATCATTACCCTTACTTTTTTAAACCTGAAAAAACAGACAAAGTGACACAATCAAACAAAAACATTAAGTGTGATAAAAGAACATCTGACATGTGGTTACATCACCATTGCAAGATAATGTGACATCTTGGCAACTAATTGGCAAGATGAGGCATTTATGCTCTGATGAAGGTGGTATTGTGTGCTGTACTGATTTAAAATCTTATCATTATATATACACTACATATTTCTGAATACTTGAGGTTTGACACCTCTAACCAGAGAAAAAGACTGAATCTGCGGGATTCTGATTACTATTCACATCACTGTAATAACAGCTCCTTTTGAGACTCCAACCTTGGGCTCCATTATTAGGGTCTCCATCTTCAGCTGCTGCTCCCTCCTCTTCCAGCTCAGGGTCATCACCCTGGTCTGGGGGGGCATCAGGGGGCTCAGGCTCTGCCTCATTATGGGCTGGGGGATCAGCAGGGGCTGGCTGAGCAGCAGGAGGCTCATCAGCTGCTCCTTGGCCTGCAGCCTGTGCCTGAGGGCAAAGCAACATTATAATTGGCTTTAATAAAAGAAGCAGGGGTGCTTATGAGTTGATGTGTGAGTCTGGGGTGTCAGGTAAAGTTACAGTGGAGTAGATGTAGAGGTCATAGAAGCCAGTAGACAAAAACAAAAAGAAAACTTTGTGCACCATTAATATCTTGACCTGAAAGCCAGAATTTAAAGTCTGGCTACAAGAACTATCTGATGTAAACTACTCGTGATTGCTTAGATCAAAATTGGACAAACACTGAAAATGATGAACACAGTGAAAATTGCTTATAATGGTCACTTTTGGATTAAACTGATCACTACACCTTTAACTTGTGAGCTGTCTGCAAGTCTAACACTCAGTTTCACCAGAATATTAGCATTTATACCTTCACCTTCAGCTGCTGGTAGTGATAAACACAGACAGATGGAGACAAATATTTTCGTACCTGCTACATGATGCTGTAACTGTATGAAATACCTAACATCTCTGACTCGGAATTACAAGTGACACAGGGTTTTCTCTCTCAGCAACTAGTACTTACAGTATGTTTCAAAAGATGCGGTGTGAACTCGGCATTAGTATGATTGTTTCCTCCAGCAGCTTCCTCATGCACTGTCTTCAACATAAAAAGCCTGCAGAACCTCTAAACCATCCTGTCAGGCTCACTGCCAACTCTCCTGCCTTTTCCCTACAGCACAGGCACATGGCAACCATGCACATTATTGTTTCAATTAATGAGTGTGGCTTCTACTACCAGTGTGCATTTGTTTTCTGCTTTACTTCATGATGAACAAATTATTTCAAAGCACATGTGGCACTTACTTCATGTAAGTAACGACCCCAGACTACTGGATGATTGTAAGTAATTTATGCAAGCAATATCTGCATGTGAATCATTCTGTTACAGGCTTTCTGATCCATATATGACTGACAAAGAATCACAAGAGTCCAAAAAATTCAAATGAAGTGTCCTGCCGTTGTAATTAATAGTTTTGTTTCAGTGTGGGATGCTTCAGACCTTACAAATATCCTGGACATGAAGGTAACATTTTTTAAGAAACACTAAGTGAATACCTCATTGGCTTGTCCAGCTGCATTAGGAGGTGGTGGCTGGTGCTGCTCTAACCACTGAGGAGCACCACCATGGACTATTTGTTCTCTGAGCCACACCAGACTGATAAATGCACACAAGGTGCAGGTGACCACGAAGCAGCCTTGTAGACAGTCTGCAAGCAGGTTCTCTCTGCAAGGAACCAGAAAATAAGAAATACAAAAAAAAAAAAACATTCTTGGAGTTCAATTTGTGGCTGGTTCAGAGCAGTTGTACTTCAGTGAAGTGTAGACAGAAGTTTACAACTAAATGGCTGCACATTTACACAAGAGACAGACGTCCTCTTAAACTACAATTATAAGAGCTGAAATACTAAGATGTCATTTCAAACAACTTGAGAAGAATAAAGTTGGGTATCTTACCAATTGTAATTTTGGAAAGTACTTACGTAGAGAGCATGTCCAGTGGCAGTGTCAAAAGTGAGCTCACAGAGCCAGTAAAAAGACACTTGTAGATCCGACCTGATATAAAAACAATACATAAATAATGTAATGAAATTCTACATAAGCTCAGTATGGAAACAATTCTAAAATGCTGTATACTAACGACATACAGAATGTATAAATAATTAAAAAGATTTAAATGAGTGCTGAAGGGGACTTTCATATATCCCTTATGTAATGGTATTAAAGCTATAATTCTTTTCATCATGTTAAAACATAAACATGAGCTCATTTGTAGAGATTAAGTCTTAGTTACCTCATCAGTGACTTTGTTATAAGGGTAGAAATTGCGCATCAAAAGTGAACACTTACAGATATGTCCTTGGACCGTATTAGAATAAATAACTCCTTTAAAATAAATGAGAAAAACTGTAACTTATGTAAGTTCTATGGATGTGCAATGCTAAGTGTTTAAATGTGCATTTGATTTATTGCTACATATACTGTATATGGGTTAGAGTTACTTACATGCAGTGAGAGGAACGACTCCAAGCCATGCGAAAGCCACCAGTGTGTAGTGGAACCAGTAGCGGATGGCTGTGCCCACACTGGTCAGCAGGCCAGCACAGATGTCCTGGATGGGGAGACGGGAGGGCATGTCTGGAGAGTAGACTAAAGAAGAGGAGAAGGGTGAACCACAGACAACACTATCTTAATGATGGCTTTATATTTACAGAATTCCACATTCTTATATTGTGCAAAATTCTGTATTGAGGTTAACATTGTTAAATGTGAAATGGACTAACAAAAAAGAAGAAAAAAATTCATATGATCCAGGGTGTTAGACTAGTTCAGGATCCCTGAAGCTATTTATCATGTAAAGGAGAATCATCATCATCAGCGCCATGAGTACTTACTCGGAGTGAATGCAAATCTGTGCTTGCATAATTCACAGTACTCCTTCCTGCTGTGCTTCAGCCACTGGACCAAACTGTGAAACAAAATTTAGGGGGTTAAAAAGTAGTGATCGACTGATATGGGTTTTTCAGGGCCAACACCGATTATTAGTAGTGAAGGACGCCAATAACCGATATTTAGAGCCGATATTCATTTGCAGTAAAAGTGTAAAAAAATTGGCATAAAAATGTTGAATAATACAAACACTCAACTTGGTATAAATGCCTAAAGCATGTTTATTTAACCAAACAAATAGAAAATAAATAGCTCCAGAAGTGCATGAATCCTAGACCCACAAGTTATTGTAGTTGTCTTACTTTCACGCAAACACACACTATTCTCCACATTACATACAGTCAACCCATTACTAATACATAGTCTGCTGAGTGTTTACAGCCAGACCAGACAACTAACGTTATGGCATAAACTAATCAGCCTCCAACTTAGTGTGTTTCCCTACAAGAAAACAAGAGTGAATTGAGTTTATGTGCCCTCTCTCAACCACACACACACTTTTACTGTCACGGACTGTTTGACTGTCGATTACTGTCAGCACCTTCTTTCAAGTAATTCACAGACATGTTGGGAGGTACGTTAGCGACAGCTAATGTTTATTCTGCTCTATTCTGCTACACACTGTAACGTTAGTAGATATAGAGCACTAGGATGTTTATTACAATTTCGGGAGAGTTTTCTGCGTTTACCTTCGACACATGTTTGCGCTCTCCGGAGCTTGTCCACATGAGAAAAGGTTACCCCTCTGCCGTGAGTGTGTGTGAGGACACACATATGGCTTACACATACTGTGGCTTGCTTAACCAATCAGATAGCGCCGTGGGCGGAACAAGGCTGGAGACAGAAGTGGCAGGAGAGAGAGGGGCGGCTGAGCCAAAATAACCCAGTTTTAATTGATTTCTTAATATGAGCCTGTCGGATTTTAAAAACACCGATACAAAATTCCAAATATCGGCGCCAATAATCGGTCGACCTCTATTAAAAAGTAGAACAATTTACAGGGTTGTGTTTTGATTGCAGATCTGAATTGTACGGTACCTAGAACTGTGCAGCATGATTATACAAGTATGCTCATAGGCATTTGTAAAATGTGCACAATTTGTGCATGAGTGATCAAGTAAAATGCATTTCTTTTATTTTAAATGGGATTCAAACTAAACTGAGGCATCTCAAAATAGTACCATCATTAAAGAAAACCTAACAGTAGAGATAATACTGAGATGGTCCCTGATCCAACATTTGCATACCCTTGCTTAATACTGTGCATTGCCTCCTTTAGCATCAATCTTCAGCTTGTAGTCTTTTGTGATACAGTAGGTGTGGATGAGGCCCTTTATTTTCTCAGGTGGTAAAGTTGCCCAAAAAGCCTTTAGGTCCAGTATGGGCCGTCTTGTATCATCCGCATGTGTGAAATTTTGCCAAAATGACTCAATGACACTGAGTTCAGGAGACTGAGATGGCCACTCCAGAACCTTCACTTTTTTCTCCTGTACCCAATGGTGGTTCAAGTTGGCCTTGTGTTGTGGCTCATTGTCATGCTGGAACATCCAAGCACATGCCCTGCACAGCTTCGAAGCTGCTCACTGCAAATTGTCCTCCAGCATTTTCTGATAACTTGCTGCGGTCACTTTGCCATCAATTTTAACCAAACTGCCTGTGCCACTGCAGCTCACACACTCCCAAAACATCAGAGATCGACCTCCATGCTTCACTACAGGGATAGTGTATTTAGCATCATGGGACTTGTTGACTCCTCTACAAACAGTGTTTATGGCTGTGACCACAAAGTGTAATTTTGGTGTCATGACTCATTTTTTTGTTTTGCATGATAAATCATATTTCCTAAAAATGGAAAGCAATTCATAGATTCGGCCAGCGTAGTGTAAACTTAGGAGCACCGCAAAGTTTGGACACAGTTCTAAGTTTGTATGGCATACTGACAAGGAAGGACCAATGTGTTCCAGATTTTAACCAGTTTAGATGCAGAATAGACAAATATTTATAGTGTTAACTGACTTGACACTTTGTTTGGATGGATAACACTTCTGTGACTATATCAGGACATGACAAGATGAAGACATAGAATCTGCAGTGATAATCTCTCCAAGCCCTCTGACCATAACAGACAACAACTATGAATGAATGAAAGAAAGAAACTTTATTTATAGAGCACTTTACAACAACAACAAAGCTGACCAAAGTGCTGTACATTCAGATTACAGAAA
>JAQQAE010019429.1:0-10935 GCA_029823295.1 Pseudamia nigra | reverse complement strand
GAAAACCACTTATCAGTGAGGCTAATCAGAAAAAAAGGCTTCAGTTTGCTAGGGAGCATAATATTTTGTTGGACTGCGTTTAGCTTTGATTAAGACACACATTTGCTGTGGCATTGATTCAATAAGCTTCTGCAATGTCTCAAAATTCATTTATGTCCAGAGTTGCATTCATTTTTGCAAAGAGCTTGAATTGATGATGGGAGAGTCAGACCATTGTGCAAAGTCTTCTCCAGGACATGAAAGGAAATGCTTTTACTTTTACTATTAAACATAGTCCTGAGTTCTACTGTTTTTTACAATTTGATTTCACCACACATTTAAGTGATTAGCGGTCATGATCATTCAAGATTTTTTTCCAACCACTTTTTTCTTTGAAGATGATGCCTATCCTTATATCACTTGTTGCCAGCTGAAACATAATCACCCATGCAGAAATTATCCAATGGGAGGCTCGTACCGATTTGCTTAGTTAAATCCAGGTGGTACAAAGTGTTTTTAGTGTAAACACTTACCCACAGGTGCAGTCAAGTGTATCGCAGGTCAAAACTAGAAAATTTGCAATATCTGAAGAGATTGCTGACTCAAAATAGCTGAACTTGCTGAAGAAGTTTAAGAGTAAAATTTATAGAGATTTGAAGTAATATGAAGTGTTATGATGAACTATAGTATTCAGTGGAGAAATTATCAAAGGATCACAGGGGCATCCATTGAAGGAACATCAATGGATCAAGGGAATTGGCATAAGCTTTCTGGAACTCTAGTCATGAACATTCTGTTTGAGTTCTGCATTCAATTCCTATGGGAAAACATTTGTGAAAAAACCAAAATTACCGTATTTTCTGGATGTTGAGTCGCTCCGGTATGTTAGTTGCACAAGCCAAAAAATGCATAATGAAGAAGAAAAAAACATGTATTAGTCACTCTGCAGAACAGGTCACATTTGTTCGGGGAATGTGCATTTGTTCGGGGAGGAGGCGAGCTCGCGGCTTGCCTCTTTTAGCAGCTGTCAGTGTGACATACACCCTATGCTCAAATTTCTTCAATATAAAAGTCACTTAGATATATTTTTCGCTCCCCTAGCCAGACTACACAAAAAACGCGACTTGTAATCCGGAAAATACCATATTTAACACTACGAAAGATAGATTTATGAAAAGTAATAGTCGATATCTTCTAAAATAGCTTGACGTTATGGTGTTTGAATGGTGTGAAAATCTGTGGCAGGAGATGGGGCGAAAAACTGGCATGAGGTGTGGTCCAAAAATAGTATGGAATGATAATAAATAAAGAGTGAGAAGAACAACTATTTGCATTCTCTGAAGAGATTGTGTGGGATTGTTGACTCAAGATAGTTAAGTTTGCTGAAAAAGTTCAAGAGTTCAATGAACTATTCAGTGGTGTAGTCATCAAAGGATCATGAAAAGAAACATCATGTCATGCTGCTCTGTTGCTGCCATGGTAACTACACATTCTGCTTGAGTTTTCCATTCATTCCCTATGGAAGAAAATTTGTGAATAAACCTAAATTATTTAAAAACTACAAAAGATAGATTTACAAAATGAAATTCCTGGAATGTCCTGAACAAGCTTGACGTTTTGGTGTTTGAATGGTGTGAATCGGGTGAAAACTGTGGGAGATGAGGTCCAAAAAAGGTGCATAATAATAATAAATAACACGCAATCCCACTACTAAAGAATGAGAAGATGCTTGACAGCAATCCCACTAACTATGCTCATATTAAATAAATACAGGATACAAAGGTGCAAATCTGTCTGACTTCAGTAGTGAGTTGAGTTACCATAGCGACATGTCAAACCCCAGCCCGGCAATGATTTGTTTGATTATTTGCGGTAATATCTTAATAACGGAGCAAAAAGTTAAAGATGAACCACCACATTACTTATTAGAGGGTCCAAGTAAAATGTTTGAGACCATAATGACTCATAACAAAAATTTAATTCACTTAGTATTTTCAGATAGAAGTTCAATGTATCTCTATGCGAAAAAGGCTTCTTGGAGCCATCCCAGTGGCCAAGTGGCGTATTACAACTTAAAGTTACTTCTGCATCGGCCTCACTAAACAGCCCAGGTCATTCCCCACTGGAGTAAGTTTTTAAAAAGTATCTCAAAAATATCTACTTAAGTAGAAAGTATCTCGGAAAAATCTACTTAGGTAGAATTTGTTACAGTCTCATACAGTATGTATATTGTGTTGAACCAGCACTTTAAATGTTATCAGTGCCAGAACCTAAACAAGGAAAATGTAAAAATACATGACGTTTAACACTGTTTCCTGTTAAACGTTTAAAAAAAAGTTTGCTGAAGATGTGCTTTTGTTTATTTTTTGCTAATTTACGTGAATGCACTGATAATTTTGGATCATTTTGTTGTGTAGTTTGTTGATTTTTGTTGAGATTTGTTGTTTTTTTGCTCATTTTTGCTAATTTGCTTGTTTTGTTAATTCACTTTGTTGTTTATCTTTCATTTGTTTTTCTTCATTTTTTTCCCTGACATTGTACATTTGTGTTAATTTACATAGTTTTCTGTTTAATTTTTGCTCATTTTGTGGCTTATTTTGTTCACTTTTTAATTTAGTTTGTTGAATATTTCATTGATGTTATTCATTTTATTGCTCTGTTTGTTCATTTTTCTTGATTTACTTAATTATTTTCTTAATTTTGTGCTCACTTGTGATGTCTCATTTTCTTTCTTTCTAACTTTCTTTCTTTCTAACTTTCTTTCGTTCTTTCCATCTTCCTTTTTTCTTTCTTTCTTTTTCTGTCCATTTTACGGTGACGCTTTGAGATGTGGCCCAGTGTAACTATAAGTAGAAGTACATAAATATCACTGAGTATGAGTACACAGTATTCAGTAAAACAACTACTCTCAGAAGTACATGTTTTAGAAAAAAAATACTCAAGTACATGTAACTGAGTAAATGTACTTGAGTGCTCCCCACTTTTGCTCATATCATAACACTTAAATTTGTAATGGTTCTGGTTATGTGTCTATTAAATACCATGCTAATCCAAATGCTAATGGTAGGTTTTTGTGGTCAAAGAATCCAATAATGAGGGTCAAATAAATGTAAGAATATTAATTATTACTTTTGGGTTCAATAACATTATGGGGGAAATGATTATTGGTTTAAATGATAATGACAGGTTTTCTCTATGAAGAGAAGCTGAGCTGCCTTGGTGGAGGTCTGCGCTGTCCGAGTGCTTTACGGTTAATGACATGTGATGTCACAGATCACAGTCATCCACTTTGTGTGCTTTTCTCAGGGCTGGTAGTACTGAATAAGTGAATAAGAACCTTCATGACTCACATTGTGTGTAAAATCTTTAGCATCTTGTGTAATGACTGAATTTCTCTGTTCCAGGATAATGCCAGAATTGGAGATGAGTTCATGAGGCAGGTCCAGTCCATAGCAGCCTACGTACCCTACATGACCTGTCCAGGCAACCATGAATCTACATAGTAGGTGCAGCTCTTATTAGTGTTTCTTTGTTCACTGTTTTGTGTTTTTAAATGTACTTTGGGGCACTTTTGTTGAAGAATTATTTACTTATTTGCAGTGACATTTCAAAAGGAACTCACTGGTAGCGTGAGTCAACAAAGAAGCCATGTGACTGTCTACCTTCTGCTTTCTATTAGCAAATTTTGTTTACATTTTACGCCACAGTCTGCACATGTCACATGGGGCAGTGGTATAATTAATGGGTTCGGGCAAAGGCACTGGTACATACTTCATTCTATAATGGAGAGAGAGACTTGCCAACACCCTCTGACAAATTGCATTCAGAATTGGCTTCTGTAAATGAGAACAACACTGTTGAAAACTTTTCACTCTACCATTAGAACAGATGGGAGCTATTTTGGTCTCTAAAGGCTGGAGCAGCATCAGGAACCACCAACAACTAAACAAAGAGACGCTCGCCAAAACAAACATTTATCTCACTGGGATTCATCGGCTCAGTATCTGTTTTCTTAAGTTTGCTGAGACATCCCATGGCGCTGGGAACGTCTACATTTTGACTCATCCTAGCTAAATGTGTTGTTAACATTTAAGCCTGAGAAATTTCCTAAACTTTGAAGAATGACATTGAGAGGACACTGTAGCAGTTTTACCGTAATTGGGTGTAAACAAATTAGAATGTGCTACTTGTCAAACACTGAGCTGTGTGTCTGCATTTTGATGTAAAATATCTCCACAATCTGCCTCATTATAGGAGTGTTTGTATGAATTTGAGTCTACAAAGACTGAATCCAACTGATACCAATCTAAACTGTGGCCATCTGTGAGTGATAGTTATATACACTATCAGTCAAAAGTTTGGAAACAACTCTTTAATTATTTTCATTGAACATTAATACTGAAGACATCCAAACTGTGAAAGAACACATATGGAATTATATCGTAAACAAAAAGTCTTGCCCAGAACATGTTTTACACTGTCTCCGTGCATGTCTGAAATCATCAGATCAAATCTATACATAGGCTTCATCTTGATAAATCGACTGTAGGTTTTAATTTTAATCCACCATATACTCGCCTGAAAATATCTTACACCACTATTTTGTGAGCTAAATATAAAATTACTAGCACGTTGATCCATGGGAATCCACAGGTCCTAGAAAGGGTAGTGTCTATAAGATGGGAGAGCTGACTTTTTTTACAACTTGGTCATAAATTACTATAAATTTGTATAATGACTTTTGACTGCAATTAAGGAGACGGATTTTTGTGAATAATCATATGGATTGTTTGTCACATTTAGTTGATGTTATGTTCCACAACTGGCATTGTTGAGGTATTTCCTCTGATTTAAAGTTCATAGCACCTGAGGATAGACAATGTTTTGTGTTACTAATGTATTATCTATGAGTCCTTGTTTTGAAGTTGTATCAATCTTCACAAACACATTAGCAAGTGACCTCCCTTTGGAAAAAGCCACATAGAGCTGTCCATATGAACGTACTGGAGAGGCTAGGCAGATAGATGCCTACTTTGTCAAATGTTTGTCCCTGTGACCAGCTTCACCCTGGGCATGACGTGGGTAACATTATTTTTGAGGTAGCAATGTGGTTTTTGAGTATATTTTGAGGTAAATCACTTACGGTATTTCTCACAAACTGTTTTCACTACTGTGATCCTTGACCCAAAATACAAAGTAAGTATGTGAAACATCAAAGGTCACCTCTACCCAGTTTCCAACGCATAAAGCAGACACACACATCTACAGACTCTACTTTTATAATATAAAAAAGAAGAAGAGAAGATTAGGAAGTGTGCCTGAACACAGCAATGCATATATAACATTAGGAAGTGTACCTGAATGCATCAGCGTATATATTGATAAGATTAGGAAGTGTACCTGAATGCATCAGTGTATATATTGATAAGATTAGGAAGTGTACCTGAATGCATCAGTGCATATCTGATATTAGGAAGTGTACTTCCTAACATCGGGCGACTCGGTGGTGCAGTGGGTAGCACTCGTGAAGCTAGAAGGTCCTGGGTTCAATCCCAACACCATGTGGTGGGGCCTTTCTGTGTGGAGTTTGCATGTTCTCCCCATGTCTGCGTGGGTTCTCTCCAGGTACTCCAACTTCCTCCCACAACCAAAAACATGTACTCTAGCTTAATTGACTACTCTAAATTGTCCATAGTTGTGAATGCAAAGGATTGTCTGTATAGTCATGAGGTCTCAGCCTCAAATTGTGAAGCACCTAGAGATAATCAGTGATTATGATTGGCACTATACAAATAAAATGGAACTGTACCTATAGCAATGCTTATATGATAACATTAGGAAGTGTACCTGAACACAACTATATATATATATAATTTTCATAGTCATATTTTCACAGACTTTCATCATAGAGCAAGTCTATAGGTCATCTTGGCAGTCTACGTATTTCCAAGTTCATCTGCTGAAATCAATTTGTGTGTTTATTTATGGTACATGATTTGAAGGTGCCTCATCCTGTACAATAATATTTACCCACACGACTCCTAGCCTTAACATGTGCTCTGTGAGGACTGCTTCGTCTCTATTAATGGGGTGCTAACAGTAGTCTCTTTTGCTTGGCTGCACATCTTGACATACGATCATGATATCAAGAACCATCTTAATGTATTACATAACCAAAATTTCCTCTGTCTCCTATACCTACCTAAATGTGTGTTTTGTTCTGCGGTGTTGTTGGGAATCCAGAATTCTCAGAAGCTGGCCTCTGCTTTTCCTCCTTGCTCTGTTGTGCTCTGACTCTATACTCCTCTGTTCCTTTCTCTTTCCAACCTCAAAACCTAATGGGTAAAAAGCAGTTAAAACAGGGCTGACCACAGAAGTTTGTAGTCAGCATTCCAGCAGTATGAGAACAGCCGGTCCACAGAAGATGCTAAGGCTTCAATCAAGACCATCTTTGTTCGCCATGCACAATGTATGTTTCATCATGGAGGGAATGGGAATCAATGGCCTGTGATCGGATTTAGCGATGCGCCTCCTGAAGATTGCAACTGGCTCCTTTAATGTCTCTAACTGCCCAGATTAAGATGGCATCTTGTGGACTCAGAAGCTAATCAGATGATGAAAGGGAAGATTTGATGAGGAGGGAAAACCTTGTTGGATCCGTTTAAGAGCCAGGTTGCTCACATTGAGTGTGACATCCTCAAATACTTGGAGCATCCAGCTGATTTCTATCTCAGTCTTATGTCATTGGAAAAGCAAATACACATGGAAAAAGGCATGTTTTGGGTTACAGAGGATGACTCACGTGGTGCACTCTTGTAGTGTACATTAAAGAAACAAATAGAAGCTTATCATATTTGTACTCAATCAGATTTTCCTCCCACTTAGCCACAAAATGAGAGACTTACTGTAAAAACCTGTGGTTTGTTTATTTCTCCAGGATAATCCTTAGCCTCAGGGCATGACTAGTTACATCACTCTGTTTGTGTTTTAGAGTGTAAGCATATTATTTCAGTGACCAAAAATTAATTGTTTATTTTCACTAACTGGATGGTGCCTAACCTCATCCTTTTGAATGTCGATGCACATTTTAACCACAAGGTGGGAGTATGAAACAATTTAATGACTATTCAGTCGGTCATTTAGTCCTTACAGTACCTTGGAGCTTTCAGGTTTTGTTTAAGACCACTTCAGCACATGTCTCTGTGACGCCCTTTTGTATCCCTTTTCCTGGCCTTTGACCTCCACACTTCTCTTGTTATGTCTAACCCTATATTAACCCTGTCAGGGCAGCGATCACACCCCTGCTCTCTAGAATTTAGCTTTTTTCCTTCCTTATATAAGACAAGAAAAAAATCATTCCCATCACCAAGTTAGTTAGTTGAGTTAATGGCCTGTGGAGAAGATTGGCTCCTTCTACTGAGATTAAAACTTGTGAATGAAAATGTTTCCTGTTTTGTGTGCTGTACCCTTTTGTTGTTTTTGGACATGAATGGTTGTAAGAGGATGCACTCCTTTAAAGATTCTTGTCCTGGATTTGAAGTGTTCTGTATTTACCATGTATCTGTTTTTTTGTATAAGTCAGGTGTCAGTACAAGAGCATAGAAATCGGTAATGTGGCAGCAGTGGTGGAATGAATCAAGTTCAAAGCCTCTTTTAAAGACTGAACAGAAATCTTTAGATTCTTGTTTGCTTGACTGACAGGTCATTACATACCAACTCATTCAGCACCCCACCCTTTTGTTATGGCTTTTGAAAAATAGTTTGAAAACTTCTGTTAATGGAATGTTGCACATTTCAAATGTTTACTGAAAATACTGCTCACTTCTGAGTATTGGACCTCTGAGCTAAGTTACATATTTTCACTAGAGAGGGTAAAACAACCTCCCAGTTTTGTTGATCTGTAATACATATTTACTCTTTCTCTTTTTTAAGATTATTATATTCTACAAATACCACACCAACTTAAATTTGGTTGCAGTATTTACATTTCCTACACAAACATGTGTTGCAAATAATGTTATATTTTCACCAAGAATGCAGGTAGTAACAATAGTATGTAGATCTGTGGGACAAATTTCCAAAATTCATGAGTAAAACAGTTTTGAAGTAGACCTTTATTATTTGCAACATCCCATGACCTTAATAAAAGTTTTGGCATGGAAGACCAGAACCCATTTGGTCATGATACTACTAGTAGACGCCATTATTGTTGATCTGCTCTGGTTCCAACAGTTATTTAAGTTGTACATGGCTATGATCAATAAAGTATTGATTGATTGATTGATTACTGGTCACTCAGATCTGAAGCGTCAGATATTTTGGTATGACTTTACCAACCTAAACAGGCAATACTGAGCCAGTTTTCATCTGATTGTAGCTGAAAATAACGTCTCTTCCACACTTTAAGACTTATTTTTCCATGATAACCGACAACCCTAAATTTCCTGCTAAGATGGAATGAAAACTAAAAAAATAGCCAAAATAGGCAGTTATTTCAGTAACAGCTTTTTCATTATACATGTGGTTGAATCGTGGTGTTTATTTTATAACTGAACAGTCTGTGGTTCATCTTCTTAACTACAAATAAGAGATGGGAGTTATTTTCTTAGATGTTCAGGAAACGTAGCCTGTGCCATAATTTACTGTAACTAACTCCTTTTCTCTTATTTATTTATAGTAACTTCTCCAACTACAGGAACCGCTTCAGCATGCCGGGCCAGACTGAGAGCCTTTGGTACAGGTACAGGAACAAAAATGATGTTAGTGCAACAACACTGTTCTTTAGTTGTTTGAATCATCTATAATGTGACTCTGCTTCTTAAACTGTGCAGACTCGTCAGTAGAAATGCACCTCACATCAAAAGTGGATGTTGTTCATCAATGTATGTGGAGACTTTCCCCATTCATATACCTAAGCATAATGCCAAAGTTCACCAATCTATCTGCTGTATGCAGTAATCATTAATGAGCTGTAAGAGGTAGCCAGACAAATTGGAAGCAGAGGAGTGAAAAGCTCCTTTTTCATACTTAAGTTTGCCTCTCCTATCTTAGGGACATAGGGACTACACAAAGGCTCTATACATCTGACTGAGTGAGTCATAGCTCACTAAAGACCTCTTTTTCTCAGACAGTAAGATAATACTTTGCTAGACCACAGGCCAGCTGCCCACTCCTCAGTGGCTGGGCCAGATAGGTGGCTGGCTGAGAGCCCTTCCATCATGTGCATGATTAAGAACAAGGGGAGGCAGAAATGATTCCCACAAAAGCTACTGGAAACCATTTAATTCATGACAGTACATATGTATATCCAGTATGTTTTTCCATTACCCATCCACACGCTCATGATGAACATGTACATGAACATTAAAGCACACAAAGGTCCATGTTTGGTGCTCACCCCTGACACTCATACAGGCCAAAATGATTGAATGTTTTTATTCAGTACAGCCAATTGTCTGTCACTACATTTAACAACATCATACTTGGGGATGGATCTCAGCTTGGATTTTTAACACCATCTGGAGGTTATAGTGAGGCCAGTTTATGCTTATCAGCTGAATTTCAGCATGCTTCCTCTACTGGGTCAAGGCTTTGCATCATTTTAATGATATGTGTCTGCAGTTGGAACCTGGGGTCAGCACACATCATCTCTCTTTCCACCGAAGTTTATTTCTATCTCGAATTCGGCAAAGAGCTCCTCTTCAGGCAGTATGAGTGGCTGAAGAAAGACCTAGAGGTTAGTGACCACAGCATTTAGAATTTAACCCAGAATGATCAGTTTTGTCTACCTATTGTCAGTCCCAGTTTGACACATTAACACTTATTCATGTTTCTTCTTTCTCTCTTCTTACCTAGGAGGCCAATCTGCCAGAGAATAGAGCGGTGCGTCCGTGGATTATCACCATGGGACACAGACCCATGTACTGTTCTGATGACGACCAGGATGACTGCACCAACTTTGATTCGTATGTAGGTCTGCTCAGTATCTCAGTGTATAGCTCAGTGTATTATACGGAATGAAATATCATTTACATGAAAGTATTAAAAAAACATGCTTTATTTCTCCCTTTTCAGAGTTTCTCATCACTGGTGCATCTCCTATTCTTACCTATTATGCCTTTAACTTTTTGTTAATAGGAGTTAATAATAGAAGAACCTTAAAAATTTAGCAGTTTTGTGTCAATGATTTATACCAGACCCATATATACATTGGTTTGTTCGCTTGGTTTT
Source organism: Pseudamia nigra (assembly GCA_029823295.1). Lineage (NCBI taxonomy): Eukaryota > Metazoa > Chordata > Actinopteri > Kurtiformes > Apogonidae > Pseudamia > Pseudamia nigra. The sequence goes on along the minus strand of JAQQAE010019429.1, from coordinate 726 downwards.
AAAAATAGCTGAGGTGTTCCCGGTTAAAGATTTTATTACATATAGGTATTTGTAGGATTCATTTTCTGCTGTGTTGCCTGGCATAGTTAATAGTCTGTTGGTAGCAGACGTGTCACACGTGTTGCAGGTCCAGTCTGTACTGCAACCCGTAACCACGCTAAGCACGGTACACTGTCATAATCACTGTAATTTGGACCAAATAGTTTCCAGTTGAACTTCATGCTTTCAGCACTTGGCACTGATTTGAGTTACGGTTGCCATGAGCGTGATGGGGCTCCACCAGGTAGTGTTTCAGGTCATAGGTTGTGTTGCGTTTGTGAATGCTAGCTCATGCTGTCATTATTTCTCTGTTATATGTCAGGTACGGCTGGGAAGGAAGGACACCAAACCACCAGCACCAGGCTTAGAGGATCTGTTTTACCGCTATGGTATGGTCATTATTTGACAACCAGCTGTGTGTTTCTCATGGGTGTTTAAGATCACAAATTTGCACACTCAGACAGAATAATGTCCTAGCAGTTGCAGGGAGCTGAGCAATCCAAACATCCTTCAGTAAAAAAGTCAGGCTCTTGTTCTGGCTAAAATCACTAACATCTCTTCCCAAGTGTTTTTCCTAAATTGTTTTTACACAGCTTTTTGTTTGTTGGATTAAAGTACAGTGGGGACAATAAGTATTGGGAAATGTAAAAATGTGCAAGTTCACCCATTTAAAAAGATAAGAGAGGT
>JAQQAE010019428.1:0-10936 GCA_029823295.1 Pseudamia nigra | reverse complement strand
AAACCTCTCTTATCTTTTTAAATGGGTGAACTTGCACATTTTTACATTTCCCAATACTTATTGTCCCCACTGTAAGCAGCTGTTGTAACTGTGTTATGTTGTCCAGTTGGTTTGGTCCATTTAAATAACGTACAGCGTGAAAGAGATTCACACCAAATGAAGGTGCGGCATTTCTTGGCATTCCAGGCCCAATCAAATCCCCCGGACTATCCTGATGGAAATGTGTCCTTAAACACTCCCGACGTCATAAAAATACTGCACAGCTTTGGAGAAAATGACATCTGTAAGAATACCACGACTGGGGCAACCTGACCGGGATCAGGCCATTGGAATGCTGGAAGCAGGATGGACCATCAGACAAGCTGACCAAGTCGTAAAGGTCCATCACTCCACCATAGTGCCCGTTATTTGTCCAGAGGATCAAAGCTTTCCATAGAGAATGAATGGGCGCCATTTTTGATGCATTAAAACAGTTTATGTCTGGTTTATTTGTGAACGCTGTTTTAAATACTTTTTTAAATAACTTGTCCTCTTAGGCCGGCCACGCACAGAGAAACACGACCGTCATGATTGAAGGAACATTCACACACCACGACTCACGCCTGGGAACTGGCGCCATCTATCGACAGTAAACATTGATTGCGTTGTGACACACATGTCGACCAATGATAAAAGTCGCCAAGTCAGAGTCGTGACGCCGCACATCGCCGAGACTGAACATGTTGAATTTCTGTCGGGACGTTGTCGAGACTGAAAAATCTGGGTGTGGAATCTCCGCACATCAAGCCGGTTTCCAGTTACGTGGAGTTGAGACGAGTCGCGTTTCTCTGTGTGCGGCCGGCCCTAGATAATTCAGCGACAGATAATATGCATGCACAGGTGGAAAAAAACACCCTCCCTCTCTGATCACAAAGCATTAACATTCATATGAACACCTCCCATTGTGCCCAAAAAATGGACATATTTTAGTGATGTTGCTCTGTAACTCTACATTAGCTCCCGAGCAAGGGGCAACTGTTTAGTGAGGCCAATGCAGAAGTAACTTTAAGTTGTAATTCCACCGTTTGGCCACCGGGGAACCGATCATCTGGCTCCAAGAAGCTTTTTTCCCATAGATACATGTGATTCTATCTGAAAATACGAAGCGAATAATTTTCTTCGTAAGCCCCGCTGCTGTTCGTCCAAATATGGTCACATCCTGTTTTTGGCTCCAATATGCCATCCAGGAAGTACAGGTAACAACCCGATTGGCCTCAAAACGACCCTTCAGAAACTAATGGGTGACGTCATGGTGACTTTGTCTGGTATGCAGTATATACAGTATATACAGTATATACAGTATATACAGTACACGACTGGAGCGCAGGCCACAGAACACAACCTGTTCAGTCTCACCAAACCAAGACAAAACAGGATTATTTCACTGGCTGCACTTTCCTTCCTACCAGATTTTAAACTGTCTTAGGAGTTTCACATGGTGACCTCCGCCCTCGCTGCCTGTGTGGAATTAGATCCGACTCCGAGGGAATGGACTGTGCTCGGATCTGGCCTGACATTTCAGTCAGTCTCTCAGTTGAATTCTTGCAGTAAGTCAGAACTCAGACGATCTCGCTGGCTGCAGGTCTGTGGGAAGCTCCAGTGTGTCTTCTGCCTGAGAAGCATGTGGTGTAAACTCTCCCTCCTCCCTGGCTTCCATCAATAAGGCTTTGTCAGCTCCCAGGTGGATCAACATCTGAACTACACGCTGCAGGTGAAGACAGTGCAGCCTCTGTGTGTTAATCTTTTGAAACTGACACACCTCATGGGATCAGATTTCCTTTTTATTCCACTGTAAAGTAGTGAAAGAAGCGATGGGCTACTGCTGCGTAGCAGGTGTCGGGATGGCCCCCGTGGCTGAATGCATGCAGTTTTTGAAGATACCTTCTCCAGACAGACAATGAAAGCTTAAACCACACCATTTACTGTGAAATACAATTCACTTTCCTATTACATTTTGCTCAAATTCAAGTCTATACTGTACGTGGTTAATTGTAATTATATATTGTGCTGCAGCTATTAACAGTGGACACAAGAATGCATGTGTTTGAATGGATTAAATTATAAAGTACCCAGTTCCGTAGCAGGCAAACTGTGACTAATAACACAATGCAATATTATTTTGTTTGGCATCATCCCTTTCCTGCTTGGTGTCCACTACGCTGGACAAGAACAAGGTGACATTAAATGTGTAGTCATTAAAATTAAGGCAAAAAAGCAAAGCAAAGTGCAATAAGAGTGAGTATTTTTTACTTAAAATGAACAAAAAGGAGCACCATGAAAACACAATATACAAAACAATAAGAAAAATGAATAAAAGTGAACAATATCAGAAGAAGACTTTAAAAAAGTCCAAAAAATGAAGAAAAGGTTAACAAAATCAGAGAAAAAAATCTACAAAATAAGTAGCAAAATGAATAAACAAGTCACGAAAATTAGTCAAATTAAGATTTTATTTGCATCACTTCTTTTGTGTCTATTGTCTGTATTACATTGTGCATTTCACTTAATTTTTTTTTTATTATTTTATTATTATCTACTCAGTCTGCAGCTAATTTTGTTCATTTTGATCACTTTCTTAACCATTTTGTTTGCTTTGCTTCATTTGTCTATATCCTTTATTATATTGTACATTTTACGTCAAATTTTGCTTCTGCATTTTCCCATTTTTATTCAATTTTCTCATCATTTTGTTGATTTTCTTTTTTCTTTGTTTTTCTTCTTCTTTTTTTAAAATTTCCATCCATTTCTGTCATTTCCTTTGTACTTTGTTAAATTTCTTGATTATTATTTTTTTATTATCTGCTCATTTCAGTCAAAAATATTGGGGAGGCAAAGTGAACTCATTTTGCTTTGGTTTATGACTGAGTTTGGTGAAAACTTGGCACCTAATTTCCTCTAAAATGAAACAGCAATGAGTTAAGACATGGCACAAAATAAATCACGCGTCATGGACTGGGTTTTGACCCGATGCTGACCTTTGCAGGCCGATACAGTACATTATTGTTCCTGGACTTTGGTCCAGTGTTGAAATCAGTTACATGAAATTCCAAACAGCGATTTTTTTTTTTCCTATTCCCACAGGTCATCTTGTGTGATTGAGATGTCTTGGAAAATAATTATCTATTAACTTGTCTTTCTAAAGTATATCAGGACTTTGGCTGCACACGGCCACAATATAACGGAGAAAAGTTTCATTTTTGTCTTGGATTGTCATAGAATGAAATTATTGCAGGTCCTGCACTTAGATATCATTAAAATGCAGATTAATAATCTTTTCCCGACAAGATAATATCTCGTTAGTAGTGATCGACCGATATGGGTTTTTCAGGACTGATACAGATACTGATTATTAATAGTTATGGAGGCCGATAACCGATATTTGGAGCCGATATTCATTTGCCATAAAAGTGTAAAAATTGGCATAAAAATGTTGAATAATACAAACACTTAACTTGGTTTAAATGCCTAAAACATGTTTATTTTACCAAATAAATAGAAAATAAATGGCTCCAGAAGGTCATGGATCCTAGACTCACAAGTAGTCGTGAGCTGCAGAGTTTTTCATGTGACTTTCACGCAAACACACACTATTCTCCACATTACATACATTCTCCCCATTGATAATACATAGTCTACTAAGAGCAGGACCGGCGAGCTAATGTTATGCTAAAAACCAGTCCGCCTTCATTTCAGCATACTGCCCTCCAACAAAACAAGACTGAATCAATTTCTTACTCTCTCACAATCACACACACAGGCTTCTACAATCACCGACTGTTTCCACATCGATATCACCAACAGCATTGTTTCAAGTAACTCTCAGACATGTCGGGAGGTGCTACTAGCTTAGCAGAGCTGCTGCTAATGTTTACTCCGCTGGTACGTTATTCTGCTGCACACTGTAAGTTAGAAGTAGTGGTGGGATATTAAGCAGTGGGATGTTTATTACAATTTCGGGAGAGTTTTCTGCGTTTAAATACGACATGTGTTTGCTCTCTGGCAAGCACAAACGCGCGTTTTGTCACGTGGAGAAGGACCAGGTGTGAGAGGACAGTTTCCGCTTCAGTGGCTCTGCCACTTACGCATACTGTGGCTTGCTTAACCAATCAGATGGCGCCGCGGGCGGAACAGTGGTGGAGACCGAAGTGGCAGGAAAGAGAAAGGGGCAGCAGCGTCTGAGCCGAAAAAAAAAGTTAACTGATTTCTTGATATTGGCCGGTCATATTAAAAAAAAACAAAAAAAAAAAAACACACACAACACCAATACCGATATACATCAAAATTCCAAATATTGGCAACGATAATTGGCCTGGCCGATAATCGGTCGACCTCTACAGTTTATGTCCCAGCTCTGCCATGAAATACCAGTCTCCATAATTCTAACCCATCAGACAATGTTAATACCGAAACAATAGTGTGTAATATTAATTATCTATCCATATATCTATCTATCACCGAGTTCTGCCATGAACTCCCAGTCACCACAGTTCTCCCAGTCAGACAGCGTTCATACCTGAACAATAGAGTGTGTTTAAAATTCAGCCAGAGACATCTTGACTCAGGAAGTGCTGCCCATTCCAGTTCCCCTCCTTGTTTCCTTCCTTCCCTCCCTCCCTCGACAAGTGTACCTGGTATTATCCTGGGAAACCACACCTACTCCACATTACAGTGTCATTATGGCAGTAGTCGTCGATCCAATAGTAACAGGCTTGTTTGTTTGGCAGCACCTGAGTTCATTCGGCAGATGCGGGATGATGGGAATGATGTTAACTGAGATTTCACCTGATAAATGCTCTTTATATTATGGTTTTAACTCAAAAAGTGACCCTGAACAGATGTGATGTTCAGAGTTTAATATTTAATTTTAACCCTATAATGCCGTGTGTATCATATTTGATACACACGGCCCCCAAGTGGAGGTGAATTATGTTTAACGCCCAGTGTGTCAAATATGAAACAAATTTTAAAAAAAAACATAGATGCAAATTATTTTTGTTTATTTTAATGTAATTTTGTTAAAAGGGGCAAATAAAGGCTTCGGATTAAAAAAGAATCTGAATTTTCCTTGCATTATTTCTTGGGTCGGGCTTTGTAGGGTTAATACAATGTTTAATTTTTTCCAATAACATGCATCATCTCTCTTATGCCTTTCTCAAACTAATGTCCTAACTTGGCTACCTCAATGTTAAACACTGTATTTTTGGTCATTTAATTAATTGTTTTGTCCATTTTTACTCATATTGTTAACTGTGTTTATTTTGTATTACTTTCTTAATTTTTTATTATTATTTTAGTCATATTCATCAATTTTTGTTTGTTTTACTGATTATTTTCTTAATTTTTTATTGTTAATATAAATTCTGTTTTTCTTTTTTACAATTTTTGTTAAATTTATTGATTTGATTTTTTTGGTCATTTCCTTTAATTTTGTTCATTTTGTTAATTGTTTTGCTGATCATATCCTTCACTTTTGGTCATTTATGTTAATTTTATTAAATGTTTCATTCCCCTTTTGATCATCTTCTTGATGATTTTACTTGTTGAATTGAATACTTTTTAGCATTTGGTTTTTACTTTCATTTTGTAGATTGTTTTGTTCAGTTTATGCTCGTGTTGTTCATAATTTTGTTTGTTTTTGATTATTTTGGTTGGTTTTGCATATTACTATTTAGTGTAGATTTCTATGCTTGCGTTATTGATTATATTCTTTTTCAGTCAATTATATTAATTTTCAAAATTATTTCAATCTCTGTTCACTTTCTTGATTATAGTTAGCTTCTTTTATCGTTTTGTTGATTATATCAGTGATTTTTTATCCTTTTTGTTCATTTTCCTGATTTTCTCTTTACTTTCTATTCATTACTTTCTGTGTGCTCATTTTCTTGAATATTTAGCTTCTTTTACTATTAATTTTCTTCATTTTTGGTCATTTATGTTCATTTTGATTATCATTTTGTTTATTTTTGTCCATTTTGAAGATGTTTTCATCATTGTAATTAATTGTACTGATCTTTGGTTCATTTTCTCATTTGCTCCTTTTTCTTTGTTGTTCAGCTATTGTCATTTTTTTAAAATATAATGTCCAGTGGTATTTTGTTTATTATTTAGTACATTTTATTGATGACTTTGTTCACTTCAGTTTGTTTTGTAATTCGTTTTCTTCAATATAAGTTCAGCTGTGCTCATCATCTTAATTATTTTCTTGATTATCTTCTTCACCTGTTTTCTTTGTTATTTTGTTCATTTCCTTAGGTTTCTGATAATTTCTCTTCAACTGCTTGACTATTTTCTTAATTTTTCCCCCTTTTTAGTATATCTTATGACTTACAGTTGGTCATTTATTTGGCAATGTTGTTGATTTTGCTTCTTAATAGTGTCCAATTTGATTAAATGTTGTGAAAACCAGAATATGAAACATGTATTGGAGTATTAATAAAAAACCTGTTCATTTAAATCATTAATTTGTTTCAACTTGACACAAAAACTCGGGTTTTATTTATTGATAAAGTTGTTTTCGTGTATTTAAAATAATATTCGCCATTTGCCAGTGAGCGCTGCAGCTTGTTGTCCTACTTAGGAGACTTTACCCGCAAACTTAGCGCCAAATGTCACCCTATATAAAACAGTCCGCGTAAACTCGCACTATTCTAGGCGTTATCTTGTCATTAATTTTTCTATTTGCTTTGAAACAAACTAACAAATCCCACATGAGGCTGGAATTAACTCACCATGTCTGCTCGCTGTGTTCGTGCCGAGTCTGTCACCGGATCCAGTGCGTGTAAAGTGCGACCGAAGTCTGACGAACCAGCCGCATTTAAAGTACGACTCGAGTCTTAAAAAACAGGAAGCGGTTCATAAGTTCTGCTCTTCAGCTCTGCCCTATTGTTCTACCTTGATAAGAAAAAAACAGTGGAACCTTCCTTTCGTCTTCTTTTTACCTTCTCACTTTCACTTTTCAACTGCGGTCGCTGAGACTTTGCACTGCCTGATGCTGCCTTCACTGTCTCCTCGGAATTTTATATTACCAAGGTGACCCTCCCACTACATGGGGAAACGGTGGTATTTCCCCAGGTTTCCACCAGACCTTGTTGGTTCAGGAACTGCAAATAAGGCACAAGATAATTCAGATTTCCCCTGCTTTATACTCACAAATAATTTTTAACTACACAGAAAATGTACAGCTTATAGTGAGTAATAAAAGACGTCAGCGATCGAAAGCTGAATTTCCCCAAACTCATGTTTGGGATCAAAAACGGGCTACGAGTTTTTTCACGGGGTTGTTCTTATAAATAATTTCTTGCTTATTCTGTTAAATATTCATTTAGCTAATTATTGTGTGTTTTTTTCTATTTTGTCCTTTAATGTACATTTTGTGGATTATTTTGTCATTTTATGTTCATTTAGTTGTTTTTGTTATTTTGTTTGTTTTTATGTTGAACCTGTGTGCCCCAGCATATCTGTGATTTAATGGCAATTATATCAAAAAAGTGATTTTCATGTGATAAACGATATCTCGATGATAATTGGATTTTGAATATACAGTAAGTGGTACTGTATATACTTGTATAGCTGCAACAATGGGCTATTTGCAGCATTCACATACTTTTCATACATAATTGATTACTCACTCATTAACTTCTGGTTTGCAGAAAGGTCATTATGAACCAAGCAGGAAGGGTGATAACTTTAAATTCATCAATTAACATTGATCATTTTGTTGACAACTAAAACAAAGGCAGTACTGTTGAAAAATATATATTTTCATGGTCAACAATAGCCAAACTGTGTGAAGGAAGCATTTGGAATAATAACCATTAATACTGATCAACATTTGGAAAGATACAAAGAATGTACATATACTCTTATTCCATGTAAGTATTATTTGGTTTGGTTTGACAGTACATCTACTTCAAAATTGACTTTCATAGAAAAAAAATCATACGAAATAATATAAATGTCGTTCATGAAATTAGTATGTCACTGGTATTATTTTTTTAATCAGAGATAACACACTGGTTATGTGCACATTCATTTGATTTTGTTTTCAAACAGAGTTGTGAGAATAAAATGTATTTTTCTTCTGTTAAACTTTAATAGAACATGCTTGACTCTTATTTCCTGCAGCATGTTATGGCATATACCTAATGTATATCTGTAACAACATAATGATAGTCTTGGTAGCATATTTGTCTTGTACATAAAGTTTAATGACACTAAACAATGTACAGTATATGAATAACATAACTATTTGTGTCATATAAGTGTATTACACACACTACATGAATCGTCTGATTTAGTCAGCAATGCTCTGCTTATTTATACAGTGATTTGTTATTTTCTGACCATTTCAGGCTATGGCTTCCAATAATTAATTTTCTCTATCAGAAAAGTAACAAAAGATTAATTTTTGAGTTATTTATTATATAGGTGCCTCACCATATAATTTGCAGTCTTCACCACCACCACAAAAGTAAGCAGCAAAGGATCAAAGTGTGACACTGATGATACATCTGTCAATGATGGCACTTATATTTATGTCACATACACTATTTATATACATGGCATCAGATATTGATTTAATCACACCATTTTCTTCTATATTTTCACACCTCAGCAAAGCACCTGTTTATACTTCAAGATATATTTCTCTTCATATCATCCATATTTCTCATTTGCATTATTCTGTTATTTTCACCACTAAAATACTAATACTGTAGTAGCAAAGAATTCAACAGTTTCACTGAATGAAGATATGTTCTCTTGAAAGACACTGATTAAATGCGTTAGTTTGTCCACCACAAACGTAGCAAAGAACTTGTTTGTGTCTTTGTGGCACCTCTATTGACATCTCAGTAGTAATAGAATGCATTGTTCCTGATTATTGTGATAATGCAAAAAATAACTGGTGATTTTTCTGCAAAAGCTGGGGGATGGGGGGGACTGGATCTCTAGGCTGGGGCGCTTAGTTTTTGACATGACCATCCATCTTCTACCCCTTAAACCTCACAAGGGTCCGGGGGATGCTGGAACCTATCCCCGATGACTTGGGGTGAAGGCAGGGTCCTGGATGAGTCGCCAGTTCATTGCAGGGCTGACAGAGACAGACAACCTAAAGAGATTTTGTTTTGGGTGGAAGGCAGAGTACCCAGAGAGAACCCACGCAGAGAACATGCAAACTCCACACAGAAAGGCCCCGCCACCTGGCCTTGATCGAACCCAGGACCTTCTAGCTGTGAGGCACGGGTGCTGCCCACTGCACCACCGTGTCGCCCATGATGAAACCGAAATAGCTTATTTAATTTTTCTGTTTCTGTATTTATATTATCACTGTCATTGTTGTTCCTTTTCCTTATTAATTTATTTATTTTTGTTGATGATTTTGTACATTTTTTGGTTCATTATTTTGATGATTATAAATCATTATAAAATGTTCACATCCCACTTGGTGCTGAATGGAAAAGGCTGGTACTTTCCCAGGTTTCTCCACAAATTAGGCATCAGATTATTCAGGCTAATGGTTGTCTGTCTCTACGTGTCAGCCCTGCGATGAGCTGGCGACTCATCCTATTTTGTTTATTTTCTTGATTTTTATGTTTTGTTTTTTTCAGTGTGATTTTCATTCAGTTTTTAAATTTTTTTTAAACTATTTTTTCATTTCTTGTTTTACTCATTACTTTGATCATTTATGTTCATTTTGCTAATGGTAACGGTCTTTTAAAGGCATCAATTAATGTCTTGCCAATTTCATTCATCATTTTGTTCATCTTATTCACAACTTTGATAATTGTTGTCTATTTGGCTGATTTTTTCATTGATTTATCTGTTTACTATGTTCATTTTCATTATTTTGTTCATTTCTTATTATTTTGCTCATTCTTATTCATTTTGTTTGAATCATTTTGCTCATTTATATTTCTTTTGGCTGGTTGATGCTGTTAATCTAACATGGCTTACAAAAAACTTTCCGTTGGGTGAAAATTTACGAAATATAATCAAACAAAAGGAACATACCCTGATGCATAAAGTCCATGTCAGTATCTGTGCTTAAAACATTGATCCAATGTGATGTAGATAACTTTCCTCCTGGACCAACGCTTCCTCTTCTGTGAGGTTTTTTGGAAAGTACCCAGCGTTCCTGAATGCACCAGACATCACAGTGACAGCTCTGTTTTCTGTTTTGAGCAGCAAAGGCAGCAGAAAAACGTGCACAGCAAATGCATTATAAACACATGAAATGCTTCTACACAGACTGTTCACTCTAAATCTACTCATCTTCTACTCTTTTCTCATTAACTCGGACTTTTGCAAACTAAACCCAGTGTGCATATTTTGGCCACTCATGGGTGTTGCCCACTGGACTGAGTAAGAATTTAGAAGGTGATTTGCACTCCACCCTTGTCAGAAACATGTATGTGTAATGGTAATATAATATTCTCACTGGGACTTACAGTGCCTTTCTGGTATTCAGTGACAATTTATGTTCACATTACTGCACCCCTTCATGGCACTTTTTAGGCTTTGTACTAAAGAATTTTTTTTTGTATATTGTCCACTGTCTTGGTGGTAGAAGTAAAATGTTCTAATAGCGTTCAGTTTAAATGCTAAAAATGTTGCAATAATAACCTTTCTTTAGTAAAAGTATGCAAGTATAATCAGAAGCATCAATAAAATACGACAAGTAATGAAGTTATTGTGCTGTAAAATGGCCCCGTTGATGTTCACAATGCATGTTTTGCATTTTAATAATTTTACTGCTACATTTATGTGTATGATGCATTCTAAGAGTGATTTCATTCTAGCTACTATATATGCTGTTGGTTATACACTCAACAAAAATATAAACGCAACACTTTTGTTTTTGGTCCCATTTTTCATCAGATGGACTCAAAGATCTAAA
>JAQQAE010019427.1:0-10936 GCA_029823295.1 Pseudamia nigra | reverse complement strand
AAAATTTTTTTCCAACCACATTTTTTCTTCGAAGATGATGGTTCCCCACTATCCTTATATCATTTGTTGCCAGCTGAGACATTATCCAATGGGAGGCTCGTACCTATTTGCTTAGTTAAATCCAGGCAGTGACCTTTTTTTTTGGCCAGGCAGTGTATTAGTGCACTATTGTGAGGTGATGACATTTACTGCTCTACCACTTGTCTGGACCTTTCGTAGGGTTGGGTGTGTTTGACACAGGAGTAGTCATGTGATCCTGGTTGCACCAGAGCATTTTAAGTTCTTCTCCAAAAGTGTGTTTGGAGACACAGGACTATTCACAAGAATCACTCAGATGAGACCAAATCCCACGTGTATGCATTTGTACAACTACTTTAACCGAGAAAACCTCTTCCCATACTGGGCCAAAACAGTGAAGCATTATTAAATCCCTTGAGTGTATTTGGATTTGGTGGCTCTTACTCTGATAACAAAGAGCACATACTGACAGTACAATGAATATGAATGAATATGTTTATACAGAATGTGCACTGGGTTTCTCTGTTGATGACTTTTGAGTGCTCTTTGGAAATTATGATTTCACTCTATGGACTTTTCAAGTGAACAAAATAAAAGAATCCTGGCCCCGGAGAAGACCTTGTTGGTCCAAACACATTGGTCATTTTAAGACAGTTTCTGTTTGCCAAGGAAAATAAACGTACTTCAATTCTCAAAAAAAAAAAACCACTGTGGAGCATTCTGAAGGACCCTTTTTCCATTTCATTTTTACCTTTTTGATGCCTGTTATGGTACATCTTTAAGAAATAAAGAAAGGCCTTCACAAGAAAAATGACTACAATAAATATCAGTTAATATGTAAACAGGTGGAAGACTTGCAAAACATCGCACAAGGCTTTTCTTCACAAAAAAATAAGAGACAGAGCACACGTGGAGGATGAAAATGGCATTAGGCCAGAAAAGTAACTGGACGTAAAGTATACAATATAATACACATTACTCTTGGTTTGGGCTGACAATTCTCTAAATGTAGATAGCCTATCTTAGCATAAGGGCTAGGTCATTTTGCCAACACATACAGTATAACGTCTCGCTTTGCAGAGATGAAATAAGTAAAAGGTCTTCATTAGTGAGATACAAAGATGTCCCTTGGTTTATTTTTGAACTTTAGCCTCAAAGTGCTTGAGATGAATGCACTCATTCGGCGAGTGGCAGTGCATGCTAGCTGCATGTACCACTGGAGTACCACTGTCAAAGCTACATGATGTTTTAATCATATCAATTTGTCAAGCGGATCAGAAATGCCAAGATCAATAGAGACGCGAGGGGAGACGGCGGTGAGCCCACTGACATGTCATTCCACTCAGATTGCATCAGTGCTCTCCAGCTGATGGAGTTTAATTCCCCCTCTGCTCTAAGCGGAGATATAATCAAGGCAAGTGGTGGCGGTGAAATTAGAATATAATTCAGGCATATGAGTGTTGTTCCCAGCCTCCCTGCCTGTCAGAGATCTTAGACCTTAACAGTGCTGTGAATAAATAAGATGCAGCTCGGAGACTCTCTACACGACCTTCACCGCTATCACCAACTTGTCTCCTGACTGTTACCGATGAGTCAGAGCTAAATGGACACAGAACAGATACACCCCTTTGTGGCAAAGAAACCCGACTGATGTGTAGAACATAACATCAGTAGACGGTATCTGCGGTAACATGGCATATGTGCTGCCTGCGAGATTTCCGTCTTCTCGTCCGTTTTATCATGTGCACATTTTGCATATTGTCCTTTATTCAGATCACGCCGTGCAATCGCTGCGTGACTCAAAGGCGAAGGCTCATAGACGCTGAATACATCTTACAATTGGCTGATTCAATCTCCCTGGGGTTTTTTTTACTTCATAGGATGTGATTTTGCATACAACATTGCTGACACACTATTTGATGCAAATTGTTGCAAATGAGCTTTGTATGTGAAGGAGCTACAGATGTTAAAATGCTTCACCTTGAGCGTAAACACTTACTGTAGACTGAAACCTGGAAGGTCGTTTTTGAAAGCGCTGTCGTATCTGAACTGTCACACATGGTTCATTAGGTACCGCGGTGAATGCAAGAATAATTCACTTTTACTTAACATTTTCATGTGCTTTGCAGTATTTAGTCCATGGGCCAGAGCAGTATTTGGTACATGTCGGGGTGGCAAAACTTAATTGTGGTTTTTGAAAAGATCCATAGATGATATGTTAGTATGATAGACCTTCCTCAGCGGTAGTTTAGTCACAGCTATGACCTCATGAAGTTAACAACCCCTTAAGACAAACTGGTGTTTATCTGGTTTAGGTTTATCTTAAGGACATTTTCTCATGCTTCATGATATGGTGTTTGGTATCATTGTAAATCATTTAAGCCCAGTGTTGTATCTTTCTGACAAACACAGAAGTCACATGACCTCTTTAGAGGATAAAGGACACACATTTTCTCACAATTTTATACTTCCTTTTAGCTCTGTACAAAACTCAGGAGACTCTAAGGAATCAGGAAACGTATAATATACACATCCGTTTACTATGTGAGAGGTGATTATGATCAAATTAGAAGTTACCATCTCAGGTGGAATTTTTACTCGATGTGAAACTGGTTGACTATGATGATGATGATGATTATGATGATGAGGTGTGTTGTATGTCGAATTCTTCTTATTCTCTACAAATAAAATCTTTCTATTGTTTGAATCACAGATTATCCTGAGATGATAGATGTAGAACCAGTTGGTAAAAATTCTGCCTGAGGTGGTAACTTCAAATTTAAGGCTCATACTCACCTCTGTCATTAAAAAAAAGTATTAGTACAGTATACATTTCCTGATTCCTTTGAGTATCTTGAGTTTTGCAGTGGATGATTTTTATGCCTCTGATGCTCCTTGATGGCACAGAGCTAAAAGAAAGTATATACTTTACGTGAAAATTGTGAGAAAATATGTGTCATTTATTCTTTAAAGAGGTCATGTGACCTCTCAGTGACGATATCAACCCAATCACACTGCATGACTTTACAAAGTTGAAAATGATCATGTTCATGTACACATTCATAGACTATTTTAACAGAAAATGAAGTCTGGAAACTTGTTTAACTTTTGCTCGTCGAGACCATGAATATTCTTTAGCCTTTAGCCATGTTCTTCGCAGCTTGTTTATTTGTGTGTTTGCACAGCATCTGAACTGCATTTTTATGAGAATGCAGTGGTCCAGCAGCATAGTCTATGAGATGAACTGATGTCTAGATGCTGTTTTTAGTGCATTTTTTTAGGAACTGGGCAAATATCAATGTCCTTTTGAATTTTCCAGTGATGTCTAGGAGGCGTCTGGCTGAAGATGTGCCCGAGGTGGAGACCTTCACATGGCACCATCCACATTTGCTCTGCTGTTGTGCTTCAAACATGACTGTGCTTTTCACACTGCAAGAATCTATGGTGGAGAGACTTGGCCTCCCTTCAACATTATTTCATTTCCCTTTTGCAAATTTATACAAAACATTTCCAAACACACATACTGTAGACCTTATGCTGTTCGATAATGTTTGGAATGCTGCAGATTGGTTGACAGGCTCAGACTAAGGCACTGGGCACAGCTCGCCATAGGATTATTTCCGAGGCTTTTCAAAAGGACTTTGCCATAAACAAGTCCCACATAACACCAAATGTCAAGGCTGGCCTCCAACCCCAATTCCAAAAAAGTTTGGATGTAAATGAAATGTAATTAGATACAGAATGCAACAATTTGCAAATCTCATAAACCCATTTGTTATTCCCAGCAGAACATAAACAACGTAACGGACATTGAAACTGAGACATTTTACCATTTCAAGGAAAAGAGTAGCTCATTTTGAAATTGGGACAGTTTTAAATCAGCTTTATAATTTTTGTTTGCATGATACAGCTTGAACTTGTTTTTGTGGGTTGAACTGTGACCACGGACGGAGGAAGTCTTCCTGAGTCCATGCAGTGATTTCCAGTAGAGAATCATGTCTGTTTTTCATGCAGTGCCGCCTGAGGGCCTGAAGATCACAAGCATCCAGTTTTGACCTCCGACCCTGCTCCTGATTCTCTCACTGTCGAACACGTCATATACTGTTGATGGTGAGATCTTCAATTTTACATTGATGAACATTTTTCTGAAGTTGCTCCACAATGTTTAGGTGCGTTTTGTTGCAGATTGGTGACCTCTGTCCATGTGTCCTGTACATCTGAGAGGCTCTGTCTCCCAAAACGCTCCCTTTATACCCTGTCATGTTACTGACCTGTTGCCAGTTAACTTTTTAAAGATGTATAGCTACCATAAAATTCAAAATGAGCTAATATGAAATGTCTCACTTTCAGTATCTGATATGTTGTTTATCTGTTAGGAATAAAATATGGGTTCATGAGAATTGCAAATCATTGCGTTCTGTTCTTATTTACATTTTGTTTAATTCCAACTTATTTTGGAATGAGGGATGTATTATGCGTTTGACAGAACAGAATATACTTGAGCCATTGTTGGAACGGCTTCTGTCCGTATCCCGGAAAACTCCGGTGTGTCATCAGTGACCAGCAGAGCTTTTTGCTGGTGTTGTTCAGTAGGAGTAGATGAGTACACTCAAAAAAATCCACAATAGCTGCTGCTGGAAGTAATTCATTTTTCTTTATATGTAACTATTTATTTAGTTATTAACACAAAAAAAGAAGTGAGTCAGCCTTAGAAAAACCTCATGGTAGTCTCATGGTATCGTATCAAGCAAAGAAAAATATCTGTTGTCATACTAGCGTCCTGTGCTCATGGTGACAGGGTAAATGCCCCATAAAAGTTTCATCAAATCCAAACAACCTTTTCCAGATCTCAATTGTTCCACTGGTCTATAGCTTGACATCTCTACTCATTTGTCCTGTGAGATCAGGTCATCTTTCCCTCACCCCCCTCAAATGTCATGTGTGCCCCACTGGCTCATCTATTCTGAGGCTGGAGGTGGTTAGAGCCAAAATGATGTCTGAGACAAAAGCTGACCTTCACTTCTGCAGCGTGCGTAACGTAACCTCTGGCCGATGATGGATGGTGAGCGATTTTGAGGCTTTATTGACATTGGATGTGACTCATTATGAGACAAAAGGGCAGCGTTTGGGCAACCATCCATCCTTGGGCAGATGAAGTCTTTGATAATCACCTTTTTGAAATGCGTCACTGTGCTGCAACATTTTACAGGTCTGCCAAGCCCCTGCATTGGAGTTCTGTACCATTTTATTAAAGGGGCACTCACATTTTCATTCATTTCAATGCTTAGAATGTCCATATCAAATTATGAAATATGATGTTGTTCATTAAACTATGTCTTAATAAATGAATACATATGTATATATAAAGCATTAATATTAGGTGCCCAGTAGTAACTACTCAATTAATACAGTCACAATAAATAAATGAGGGTTTCCAAATAAAAAACAACTAAAAACAGACTAAAATAATAAATGTATGTATTTTTATTGGCTTAATTTACAAGAATACACAGAATGTATACTGTATATTACCACGCTATGAAAATCTATTTCTTTGAGGTTTACATAAACTTTTGGAATATTTTGTATTTTTTGTTATTTCATGGATCATTTTTACACAACACAGCCATGGTCCAAATGTAACTGAGTGACTGCTGACCACACCCCCTTGTTATTGCCATAGAAACCATCATGCCCATGACCTGCTCGGCCAGGATTATAGAAGCGTGGAAGCACATTAAACATGAACCTCACCCTATAATAAAAGTGCATGTAAGCTGGCTAAATGGAGGAATATCTATATTTAATTAATTTGATTTAGTTCTGAATTATTCATTTTTTCAACAACATGTTGATGTTGGACTTAGAGCAGGATTATTATATAGGGTCACATGGCCATCACCTGTTTTGTTGTATGTAGTCAGACTACTGAGTTTTATTAAAGTCTGTGAAATTCAGTGAATAGAGTCGTGTAGGATCATAAAGTGATGCCAGTGCATGGAGATTTTTACTGTTAATGAGTGCAATAGATGATTAATGTGACTATAAAGAAGGAAGAACGAGTGTGATGAGCTGCAGGCAGCGTCATTTCATTGATCTGCTGCAGAATCAGGAAGGTCCTTGTGTATTGAGAGACCCATTCAACTGATAAAGCCATGATTCTGACAGATGCTAGGGCTACATCTGACTCTCGTTCAGCCCAGTGTATATCAGTGCATGCAAACCAATCACAATATTATCCATGGTCTCAGTCACTGATGAAGTAATCAATAACTTTGTGTTAATCCAGTCAAACTTGCACAGTTTCCTTGAGCTTCACATTTAAACAACATAGGGATTATAAAGATACACTGCCTGGCCAAAACAAGTCACCACCTGGATTTAACAAAGCAAATACTACTGGTCAAAAGACTCAGAAAATCAAAATTGTATCAATTTATGTTGAAATTCAAGCAGTTCATGCATTTCAGATTTACTGTATACAAAAGGCCTTGATCAGGGAACAAGACATGGGTTAACAACCGAAATCTCTTCTGGACTTGACTTGAAAGTTGGTGCAACTAATTCCCACACATGTCTCAGGTTTTCTAGATGAATTACAATCCCTCTGTCTGCACAAAAAGCAGTGTTGGAACAGAGTGTGGTACTATACCTTCATGAGCATTATTTGAACAGAACTGTACTGCAGAAAGCATTGAGTTGCCATAAAAATGGCAAGAAAAGGCAATTAACAATGGAAGAGAGACAGACCGCCATGACACTTAAAAATAGAGGTATTTCCTACAGAAATTGTGAAGAACATCAAGGTGTCAGTGAGTACAGTTTCCTTCACTATGCAGCTCTGTGGAAAACATCATGTATTGTCCCAGTTCCCAAAGTGTCCAGCTGAGCTTCTCAACTGCAGACTGGTGGCCCTGACATCCCACATCATGGAGAGGCTGATTTGCATCTACTGAGACCCCATGTCAAACATGCACTGGGCCCCCTCTGCTTTGCATACAAAGAACTTTTTGGAGTGGAGGATGCTGTCCTATACCAAGCCTACTCACATCTGGAGGAGGCTGGTGCTTGTGAGGATTTTGTTATTTGACTTCTACATGCTCTGAGACAAGCTCTAAGGCAGGGGTCGGGAACCTTTTTGGCTGACGGAGCCATGAAAGCCATATAATATGTTTAACACTAAATGTGTGAATTTTTAAGTAAAACCTACAATTTAAGAGTGTAATAAGTCTCTGAATTTATTCATTTTAATAATGTTGTTATACTGAAGCAAACTGATAATAAATAAAATACTTCTTACCGTTAATGTGACTTCTGGCGTTGGATGCGTTTGCTAATGGCCTTGTCATGTGAGGTGAAGCTTCACGCAGGCGTTGAGGTTTTCATCCGTTAAACGTGATCGTAGGTTGCTCTTGATGTTTTTCAGATGTGAGATTGACTGCTCACATGGATATTTCGATGCAAATGTAGCAAATGCAAGTGTCGCTTTATATTTGACTGTTTCATTGATGAAATATTATCATTGTATATTAGACACAACGCAAAACCTGCTCTGTCCACGAACACGAATTCCTCTGTTCATTCATGCTGAAATGTACGATACTCCTCATCTTTTTTTCTTTTCACTCTCTTCGTCATCAAAAGGGTTTGCTCTGAATAAATTAGCTAGCTGACTATTTGATTGAAAGAAGGGAAATTTACTTTACAATGACTCGTTTAGGCTCCCGAATTATCCAATAAAAATATAGTTTTGGGGTCAGACCCTCCCAAAGGACAGCTGGGATTGGCTCCAGCCACCCGCAGCCCTGAACAGGTGTGATAGAAAATTAATGGATCAAAATTATTCATGAGTTATTGTGTTAAGAAATGTCAGCTAAGATTTATCTGCGAGTCAGATGCAGTCATCAAAAGAGCCACATCTGGCTCGAGAGTCGTAGGTTCCCAACCCCTGCTCTAAGGATTGGGGTGGACTCCTCCTTTGTTTCCTGGATCACGGGCTACCTGACAGAAAGACCACAACTCATCAGGCTGGGGACATGTGTCTCTGAGACAGTAACGAGCAGTACTGGAGCTCCTCATGGGAATGTTTTTGGCCCTGGACTTCAAATACATCCCTGATCCATACAGGTATTTTGGTCATTTTTGTTTATTTTTAAATGTTAGACCAGGCTTTCCCCAAAAGGACTCCCAATCGTCAATGGAGCCCATGTTGTTTTCTGGACACCACTTCGACAGCCAACGGTTGAATGATGACATGCGACTAAACCTCACTGTCCTGATTGGAGAGGGGACCAGAGAAAACTACAGAGTCTGAAATAGTTTTTGCAAACACACACACTGATGCCGTACTAATTTTAGTGTGGCACTGATGTCGATTACAATCCTACTGTATCTATGGTTAGCTTTTGCCAGCAGTTTTAAATTTGCTTCAATGTCACCCGCTCTGGCCCCTGGGATACACCTCACTATGGCTTTCATGTTTCAGACTATACAGCTACCAATGATCAGCGTCTGTTTCTCAGTGGCTGTGTCGCTGTGTGGGGAGAATCTGTTTGAAACATGAACCAAGTGTTGATCCGTGGGCCTCTTAAAGCTACGCTTCTTGCCACAGACAGTTGTCCAGCCACCCTGGCATCCCGGCTGCTTGGAACTACTGTATGTGGGGGACAACTAATACCTGACTTGCTACTTGGCTCCGCCCAACCAATGCTAGGCTAACAGCTAACGCTAAGCTAGCAGATGCAAATTAATGTTAGCGATGTGGTTCTCAGGCTTGAGCTGGAGTATGTGAACAGACGTCACCACTCCAGCCGGAGGAAACAGTCGCCTAACCACCACCATGCGGACCACAATACCCTCACCATACTTAATGTCTGTGTAAGTATGAGTAACAAATGAAAAGGCTGAAAAACAACTGAATTATGTCTATCAGCGTCCAGTTTTGAACATAGTTTGGAATGGCTAGCATTGTATGTCAACGTCTAGATACGTCTGTAAAGCAGCTTTAGAAACAAATAACTATGTCCAATAAACATACGCCTTCGTTTTTCAGACAGAATCGTTAAATGGAGCAGCGGGACAGGGCCTGTAGATTTATTCCCTGGTGTTACTTGTAAACACCTGATGAGCTCGCAGTGATGATTCTGTTCAGCATTTAGCTGCTTACATCCGCCTCTAAAATCATTTAACTGTTCCGCTGTGACAGTCAGCTGGTGTTTGCCTGCGGTCACGTCTTTGTTTTCACTGACAGTTTTATCAGTGTGGTAAAGTGTGTTACTTCTGACAGCAGCTCAAGCCCCCTCCATTCCGTTCTGTGGTCCTTCATTATCAGGTCCTGAATTCAGTACATCATGTGTATGATAAAATGAAGTGCCATCATTTACTATCTTTAATCCATCACCCTTTGCATGTGGCTGCACTAAAAAGCTTGTGTTAAGTCACAGCTGTACATGGATTATGGGATTTTGCACTGATTCTCCACTTCTAATGTTGGAAAAGGGTAAAGCCCATCATGTAAAGCCCAACGTCCAATGAAGTTGGGACGTCACGTAAAACGTAAATAAAAACAGAATGCAATTATGGTGCAGTGGTACTCCGTTTAACGAATGCTTCCGACAAAAAAAAATTCGGATACCAAAGAAAAAATCTGCAAAAAATTTGAACCGCATAACAAAAAAAAAAAAAAATCACTCAATGAAAGAAGATAGACGTGTCACTTATGCATCACTTCTGGGTCTCGACTGCCAGCCGGCTGTGAAACAAGACACAGCTCAGAAACAATCAATGGCTCTAAAAGCAAGTCAGTCCCATAAAGGCCCATGTTGATATGGTCAAACTTAGAGCTGAAATGATCATCCTTACAGCCTGTTACAAACAACAGTTATGGTGTTTGTTGTTTTATTTCCACCCATGTGACCACTGTGCTCACACCTGTGTACATGACCCAGACTGTAATATTTGTGGTATTACTAGTAATTGCTGCACATAATTTTAAACCATAAAGGACACATCATTATTGTCCTCCTGGCAACACTGCTGTAGGTACAATTCCTTTCAGACTGCTTAAATTACAAAATGCTGATGGAATTTGTTACAGCCTTTGAACTGCAGCTTTAACTTAAAACTCGATAGATTCAGGTGTATTCCAAGAAACACTGCACTTAAACCGTTGAAGGAATTACTTTCATTTTGTCTTTAATACATTGAAAGATCAGGGTTTAGGTACTTTATTATGCTTATATGAAGCCATAGGGAACATGGATAGCTAAAACAATGAAAGCTGTGAGTGAAATCGTAAGTGATGCAATATGCTTCATGTAAAGAAAGAGTGCAGAGTATCTGGACACTGCATGGGGAATAAACAGCATTTACTCCATGCTAGTTGAAGCTATGGAACAGTGGTGACCAGCTAAGCTCATCTTTACAAACATACAGGATGCAATATTTATCAGTAAGTGTAGGTGTAGATTTGCAAAACTCACCGATCACACGTCTGGATCTGGAATCCAATGAGCCCGGTCCATGAACCTTCATCTCCAGCCAGCCTGCTTTGTGCGTCTGATGACTCGGTCCCGATAACCTCAGCGCTAGGGGTCGCTAGGTGACATACACTGCCTGGCCAAAAAAAAGGTCACCACCTGGATTTAACTTAGCAAATAGGTACGAGCCTCCCATTGGATAATTTCTGCATGGGCGATTATGTTTCAGCTGGCAGCAAGTGATATAAGGATAGTGGGGAACCATCATCTTCAAAGAAAAAATGTAGTTAGAAAAAAATCTTGAAAAATGTGTAGTGAAATCAAATTGTAAAAATAAAAACAACAGTAGAACTCAGGAGTATATTTAATAGTGAAAGTAAAAGCATTTTCTTTCATGTGCTGTTGAAGACTTTGCACAGTGTCCGACTCTAACATCATCA
>JAQQAE010019426.1:0-10936 GCA_029823295.1 Pseudamia nigra | reverse complement strand
TTTTCAGGCATTGAACCCAATACCTTAATCTATCTTGTTGCTATGCGGTACCCAGCCTAGCTTGGGGCCCATAACATCAGCAGGACAAACACAGATGATCTTACTAACATTAACCAGGGATCTGTCACATCAGAATCTCAGAAAGCCATACCAACATACACAATGCAGCCATGGTGTCAATTTAATAACGTGCATTTTCTGCCTTAGGTGAAAATCTCTGCTATCATAATGAAGCTCACAAACAAATTCTACATTTTGATTTTTATGTTCACAGTTCTGCACTACCTCTGGCCTTGTTTGTGTACATCAGAGAGGACAAAAACCTTTGTCCTCTCTGATGCACGTTTTAGATTGAAACCCAGAGGTAAGGTAAACCCAGGTATGGTCCACTGTCATTTAATAAAATGAAAATGTAGCCTTGGGAGGGTGGGTGATGAGGTTCCTTCTGTTTGTCTTCGCTGTAATGGAATTTAAAGCTGCAGGAGACAAAATCAGGGGAAAACACCAGATCTTGGAAAAACACACCAACTTTGTCCTCTCGGAGCAAATCAAAAATGAGACATAAATGTGTGTGAAAAGCTGCAAGGATGTGTAATAGGTGAAAAAACAGGCATGCCTCACACAAATCATAAAAAGTTTTAGGTAAGGACTGGCTGGTTTCAATTTCAGGGAGCCATGGCTGCAAAAAAATAAAACAACAACACAGCAGTTGCATTCTTTTCCCCAAAATTAACCAAAATTAAGTACTTGAAACTGGAAGACTTTTCACTGAGCAGATGAATTATCACTAAGAGACTGCAATAAATTATAGAAGATGCACTAGGATGGAGCTGGGACACGATGTTTAAAGAGGGACACTATTAGACATTAACAGTGATTGAAGAAGTGATTTTCACTCAGCTGATCATAAATATTCAAAACAAACTGATTTGCAGATGTGTCGTTTTCTCAAGACAGGAAAGAAATGAAAAAGTGTACAGCTGTCCACTACCAAAGCAGTGATGTAAAAACTAAAATATTCCCTGTGTGATGAAGTTGAAGAATGAAGCTGCAACAAAAGTATCTCTCCGAATGTTTTGGAAACAAACAGCCAGTTTATGATTGATAGCTTAAATGTTCCGATAGTGTCAATAGGAGCCAAATGTTAATGCACCAAATGAACAGCTTCACTGAAGGACTGGTCACTACTGCAGGCAGAGAGAGTGAGACAGATCAGTATTGGATTTTGAGTCATTTATATTCAGCAGGGGTTCACAGAAACTAACTGCTACAGTACAATACACACACAGTCTGCCTGGCTCCTATATATAAATCCATTAGAAGTTATTGTCCTTTGGCGTGTTTCTGCTGGAGCATTTGATGAATAAATACCTCTGAACTCAAAACTTTATTGTCCCGTGAGGATGATTTGGTTTGCAGAAACTGTTTATGATGAAAACACAATAAAAACAATAAACACACATAAAAATGGCTTCAGCAGATGCAGAGCAGCAGATGCAGAGCAGCATGATACAATCAGAGAAACAGTGAAGAGAGTCAAACCTGCAGAGTGACAATCTGGTTTAATATAGTTTCATCAGACACACGGAACCTGCTGAAATAACATTTAAACATGGTTTTAGAAGCCAGAAGTCCTTCTGTGGCCCCCTAGGGATGACAGAGGCCATTGCACATACTCAAAAAGAACAACATAGAGTGTGTAAAAGAAGTGGAGATAGCCTCTGGGAGGTCACCTGGTTTGTGAACTGACATTTGCACTTGGACAACAGGGTCAGGCTGGAGAAGAGTGAGAGGTGAAACTCGTTATGGTGAGTAATACTGCTTAATTAAAACAGTGACAACAGTGACCACACCGCTCAGCACTTTGATGAATGTTAACACACCGAAGCTCTGGGGCAAAAGCTACAGACCAAAGCCAATGATGTAGAGCATGAAAGCAACAGGCCTTTGGGCTAAACATAGCTACGTCCGCTATGGCTAGGTACACTGAGATGAACCGATTAATCCGAAAAGTGACAACAAAAATTAAATAACATTAATGCAATGTAAGTTGGAAATAAATCACTGCTGTGCATGTATTGTATTATTAACCTAAAATGCTTGCAGTTGTTGAACCAATTATACAGGGATTAAAGAGAATAAATCTCAAGCCTCTGCGAGACGCGCAAAGATCAGTTACACAGGGACAGGATGGAACAGGTGGATGAGAACATGCACCACAGTGTCCTGACTGAATAATAGTTAAAAAAAGAAAGAAATTGGTTATCCAGCCTTGATGAAGCTTTGACTAGACCACTCTGGGCATGACCCCACAGCTCATCCAGAGGCAGCTGGTGCAGAACCATCATGGCCCAGGCTTGGACAGGTTCTGGAGAAACAGACCAATTTGTGTGGGTTAGTAGTGGAGATCAATCACTCATTTCTATCCACTAACACCAATGCACATTTGAAATATGTGATCAGATGTTGTACATCATCTGTTTTCTGCAATTGCAGAATACACTTGCAAATTGTAGTTTGAATTCACAAGTAGACCAAATGTACACAATATGATAAAAGTTGAACCATGAACTCAACCAGCCTTTTTGCACATAGCACAATGACTTCTGCTGCTGTATCAAAGTCTTTTGCATGTTTTGAATTAAGAAGCAGGTGCAAGGAGTGTTACTTGGGTGTAAAAAAAAGTAATGTCCTTGTAGTGCTCTTTAGTGTGGAGATCTTGCTGATTCAAAAGTTTTAAAAAAATGGTCTGAGGCATTCAAAAAGCTTATGATAAAAAAGCCTTCAATGTCTCATGGCAGTCGAGTTCAAATCATGCCAACATTTTTCAGCCCGCATGGCCTATACCGTGTCCTAGTGCAAGACAGTGATGCAATCTCTGTAGTTTCAATAGTGTATGGAAGGGGAAAGGGTTGGTGTGGGGGTTACACATCAAGCACAAAGATACACAACATGAAACTGGACACACAAAAACATACTCCATGAAATGAATAAAAAACACAGCATGAACCCTGGTCTCCTGTACGGACATCCTACGTATGTGTTTTGTTGTGTTGCTATAAACACCCAAACCACATCCTTCCAACATTTTTTCTAACTTAATAATCCCAGCTGTTTGGTATTATCCATTTCTGATACTCATAATATTTGCAATATGTTCAATATTTATGGCCCCTGGCCATAAATAGTGTACCCAGTGTACCACTGGGTACACTGCTGTGTACCCAGTGTGGGTCAGGAACCCATGCCAAACAGTCCTTTCCACTGACACACCACATGAAGCCCAAATTCAATGCTTTGCAAGGAAACCTGCAAATCTGACACAGTGTCACAAATACTGGAGGAATGATCCAAAATCCCTTGTATTTTGCGTGAAACAGGGACAGTTACGCCAACTGATTCAAGTTACATAATTTAAAGGCAATGGCACACAATATTAACAACATATATGCTTTGTCCGTTTGAGAATGTATTAAAGTATCAGAAGTTCAAATTCATCAAAATAAATAGTTGAGCTAACTGAACTAACAGAGACACAGAATTGTGAAGCTGTGTGACATACATTTAGCCATGGTGTGTTTATGTTTGGACCTCCCAGGTACCGTAGATATGGGATTATTTACAGGTGTTGTCAAGAGATGATTTGCTCTGCAGGAAAAACAGTTTCTGCTGGTATGACATATTTCTACATATTTTGCAGCTTTGAATTTATGAAACAGTTCAACTAAAGCAAACAGTAAATTGTTCACACTATAAATTTTTGATTTTTCCAAATGTGGTTTGTGTGTGTACGTAGTTATGTATAACTGACATTATGGAGACTCACAGGAGGGGACTGTGCAGGACCTCAACATATCAATTTAAAACTTAGCTTTTTTAAGGGTTAAATTTGGTGAGTCCCCAGAAAATAATTTGAAATCAATGTACTGTCCCCTAAACAGATGGAAACAAGATTTGTGTGTATGTTTTTACAGAGACAGCGATAGTGATGAAGCAGCACAGTTCAGTTCAGTCAGCTAAATGCTAATCATACGTCCAAACCAAAACTGCTCTCATCAATCCTCCTTTCATCCCTCACCTCCTTCCCTTTCCCTTTGTTTCCTCACTTTTTGCTTCTTGTCATGTTTTTCATGTTGTCTTTTCCTCTGACCCCTTTGTTTCTCTGCATTCTCCCCCATTCTTACTTTGATGTTCCTTATTTTCCTTGTCCTGTATTTCCCACAGTACTCATTCCCCCATGTCTTTGTTTTTAGCCACATTTCCTTAACTTATTTCTCAGTTTTATTCACAATTTCTTGTTTCCTTCGTTTTCCCTTCATCCTTCACAACCACCTCTACTCATCTGCCCTTGTCTCCGTCTCTTGTCCTTTTGTTAATTTCTCATCTGGTCTTTGTTTTTTAGCTCCACTTACCAATTTAACCCTTTCCTTTGAACTCTTTCTTTATCTCCCTCCTCTCTCCCTCTCACTCTCTCTTTTCATTTTCTGCTCCTATTTTATAGCTGCGCCACTTCAGGTTTGTTTCCACTTCTCTGTCCTCACAATGTTCTTTTCAGTCACATTTAAGAATAGGGAAAACATATTAGCAATTAATGAGTTGCTTATTAGGATATGTATTTGTTGTGTGAGCTGCTTATTACATTTAGGGGTTATTGTTAGGGTTACTTAGACTTAATTAAGGGTGATTTGTTCCCCACTTTCAATTGTTACCTTCTCTTCCTCTTCTTTAATCTTTTAATTTATTTTTTTCTCTTCAGTCTCTCTATTGTTTGACTCTGTATCTCTTGCATCTTTACTGTTTAATGCCACAAAACATCAGCCACATGAACAGTCTGGTGTAATTGCTGCTTACTTTATGAGCGGCTTATTATTAAGTTCAAATCAAATGCCACACATGTTCAAATGTCAGCCCGCAACATTTCTAAGGAGGTACTTGTTAGTCCTGCTAGAGTTCTGACTTATTTTTAATGATTCTAGTATGAACAACTTGTAAAACATTGCAATACTTTAATGTAATATTTTCATAATCTTAATGTTTCTGGATCTTTAAAGAACACAGATGCACTCTATCGAATGGGACAGAGTCAGGTGTTTTTCCTACAGAGGCTCAGGTCCTTTTACATTTGCACTAAGGTACTGCACATGCTTTGACCAATCAGTGGTTGCAAGTGCACTCATGTCAACACACGATCAGATAGAAAGATGTAAAACACCTAGGGACTGGTGTACAAAAGGTGTGTACACACAGCAGCCTAGAGCACCCCTTTCCATGCAAAAGTTCAGATGTATCAAGAGCAAACTGATGAAGGAAATGTGCCACTCCAACTTCATGGCTGGCATATGCACGTTTACACAGCTACTGGTCTGTTGGTCACACAGAGAAACGCGACTCACTTCGTCTCAACTCAACTTGAAATCTCCTTGACATCCGGTAATTCCCGACCCAGATTGTGAAAACAATTACTGTACACACCAGAAACACATTATGAACAATGATATAGCCACGTGTTTACAATTAGATGAGTAGATATAAAAGCATGCATGTTTTTAAAGTGGGGCAGAAAATGCAATGACTTTAGTTTTATTAGAGGATGTAGAAAATAATGTAGCCTAAAGTAATTATTGACCAAGAGGATATTCTGGCACAAGATGAGGATCGGCTCATTGGGCCAGTCCATTTGGAACTGTTCTCAGAGCTGCGGCCTGTCTTGGAGTGCACCACAGTGAGTAGCCGTGCACTGCCCGGACCCATACAGCTGCTGACCACTATGGGGTTCAAAACAACAGTCATTTCAGAAGGAACTAGCGGACCGATCTGGACTATGCCAGTTGACCCTGAGCTGAGCCGTGCCTTGCCATCTGTGTGATGGAATTATGCGTATGTCAGCCAGGAATAACAAATTCCCATACAATGCAGTTGGACAGCATTAAAACTCAATTTGCAGCGAGAGCAAGTTTTCTTTATGCCACAGGAGCCTTTGACTGCACACACACTGTTCTAAAGGCACCATCACAGGATAAATGTGTTTATGTTAACAGGAAGCATTTTTCATTCATTCAATGTACAAATTATACAGTATGTGACCGGAAAAAGCAACCAACATTGTGACGAGGGGGCCTGGTTCAACACATTATGTATTCTAATGAACAGCATAGTTGGGAACAGGCTACAGGCTGGCATGCTGTGGAATGGGGGACGCTGAATAAATTAATTCAATTGTTCTAATATTAACCCCCCTGATGCGTATCCAGCCTGAGGGCCCAAAATTCATCCTGCCTTTACAGCATCGTTACTAGTTAGTGGTTCAAATGAGTGACTTGCTGTTTTTTGCTGGTTAAACTACAGTTTCACAGTGTTCTACCAGTCCTTGACTGTCTCGGTGTGGACAGACATTAAATCAGTTGTTACAATACAAAGTTTCCGTAGGTGTAGGTTTTCGGCAGGGACTTACTGATAACACACATATCAGAGAATGTGGGCGTGGTTTGTGAACTCACGCTCATCAGAGTAATGAAGTGCAGCTGTGTGGAATGAAGTTCATTTAAACAGCTGTTCAAACGCGGGACAAAGAAAAAAGGAAAATGGATTGAGTACGTACTCAGCTTGAGAACACAGCTCAGACAGATTCAAAATTAAGGACTCAGAGACACACGAAGAGAGTTTTGACACGCCAGCAGCTCGACTGAGTGGAAGCAAAGCTGAAAGAACTGAGCCATTTATCCATGGACAAGAAGCATCGGACATTTAAATCACACGCTGACACTGTATGTACATATATTCACCTTAAAAAAAACCTGAACTACATCACCCTTAGTCCCCTAGTGCAGAGGGTGATCGAGATACCGGAAGGAAGTGCGCGGACCACCGGAGACGGAGGCCGGTGTCATTAGATTCCAGGACCAGGACGGGTGTTTGTGAGTTTCGCAAACACACACCTTCCTCATCTCATTCAGGATAGGGCAAGGTACATCACCCAGGGTTGTCACAGCACATAATTCAAGTCATGAACACACATGTAGGGTTCGATGAGGAGTTAGTTACGGGGATTTATCTGGGTAGTTTAGTGAACAGGCTCAGGCCTAGGCTAAACTGGGAGGTGAACCGTAACACAATAAACACGTGTAAAGTTTAAAGTGCCTCAGCGCCCTTGTCCCCTTCTTCTTTATTCATTTTCAATGTAAGTGTGTGTTGTCCATGTAAGCGTTGCATGACATTAACATATGACTTATTGTTATTATTATTGAAATCCACGCAACACTTTGTACATGAGGCCCCTAGACAGGCTGTTTAAAAAGGCCAGATCACTGGTTGGAGGGAGGCTGAGGTGGACAGATGCACACAGACAAAATTGTAGGACACCATGCACAACCCAGACCATCCTCTTCACCTCATTCTGTCCCAACAGAGGAATAGCTGGATGAATAACATCACTACACTGCAGGACTGAACGTTACAGGAGACCCTTCATCCCCCCACCATCATACTGTTCAATAGCACAGCTGATGGCAGATTGAAGCCTGACAAGACTTTAGATATCCTACTTGTTTGTTCATTTTATTAATCTATGAGCTTGTCAATAAATTACATAAAAATGGATAAAGTTGTTTCATTGTGATGGTGTCACCTTGAGCTTGGGGATTGGTTTTCTAGAAATCATTGCTTTTTGGTGGGTATATGTAAATCTGCTAAAACCATTCATGATCTCAATCGGGGCTTCAATGCAACAAAGAGGTTTTTGAAGCTTATTTGAGGTACTGATGTTTACGCACAAAAACAACAACATGAAAAGGTAAAAATACATGTTGGCAATTATTTTGCATCAAAACTATTCACACCTACAGCACTTGATATCCTTTTTCAGTTAATGATATACTCTATACTGGATAGAAATAGAGATGATTTAAAGGAGTTGTCTACGATATTGGGAATCTAGGTTTTAGCCGACCATTTGTAGAGGTCTGCCATAAATGATTAGACGGGTGACCTTCCAGTCAACAAAGCATACAACCCAATGGGCAATGACCATGGCTTTTCAGTGGTGCAAATGAATAGAATAGTTCAAACTTTATCCCTTTATGGGAAATTTGACAATGAGGAAGTAATTTAAAGTTGTAAAACTGCTGTTGGCTACTGGGGCATTGTTCAGTGGGCTGTAAAAGCCCTGACTACCACAGAGTTACATTGGAATTCTCTCTGAAAATACTAAGTCAATAAAGTCATGAGTCGTCATGTTCTCAAACATTTTATTTGGATCCTCTAATTAGTGATCTAATGGTCAATCTAACTTTTTGCTCCATTATTTAGATATTATGGCAAATAATCTGACAAATCAATGATGTGCTAGAATTTGACAGGTCGCTATGGTGAATATAGTGCCTTTCAACCCTACGGCACTCAAGGCACTTTACACTGCTTTCCATTCACCCACTTGCTGACACAAACACACATTCACACACTAGTTAACAGTCACTGAGAGTAATTCGGGGGTCAGTGTCTTGTTCAAGGAAACTTCAGCCTGCAGACATGAGAAGGCAGGAATCAAACCTTCCGGTTCATAGACCACCTACTTTACCTACTGAGCCACAGTAGTTGGATCATAGTAACTCTACTCACCAGCAGAGTCAAACCAAGCTGGACCTTTGTATTTTCTATTTATTCAATGGAGCATAGTTTTACCTGAGATACTGAACAGTAGTGGTTCAGTGTTTACACTAACAACACAATAATATGACTTTGTTTGGCAATGCTTGGTGAAGTTTTACTGCATCAGTAAGCTAGCAGTTAGCATTATCTTACCAAGACACCTGACATACTATGCTCTGGTAACTGCACCGCCATTGGTCCAAATATGGTTAAATCCTGTTTTTAATTCCAAAATGTCATCTAGGAAGGGACAACCTAATTGGCTTCAAAACAGCTGTTCACAAACCAATGGGTGACATCACTTTGTCAATTGACACATAGAGTCTGTGTTACAACCTCATAGTGTCACATGCTCATACATCACTCACTCACTCATGCAGTTGAATAGACACAGCAGTAGCTACTACAGAGGTAGCAATTGTAGCGTACCCAACCACAGTATGACTGAAGAGACACAGCCTGCATTTCAGATTCCTTCAACGTTTTGTACGAGCATAGACTGTATATATTAGTGGACAAAGTGACCGTAACGTCATACATTAGTTTCTGACAGGTTGTTTTGAAACCAATCAAGTTGTCACTTCCTAGCTGCCATTTTGGAATCAAAAACACGATGTTTTTGATATTTGGATGAACGGCAGCGGGGCTAACGCTGAGCATTCATGCCAGAGGACTCATGGGAATGCTAATATTAGCCTCTAGCTTACTGATGCAGTAAACTTCACCACGCAGTGTCAAACAAAGTGATATTACGGTGTTGTTAGTGTAAAGACTTACCACAGCTGCAGTTGAGTGTACCTCAGGTAAAACTATGTCAATATTGAATAAATAGAAGATAGGAAGGTCTCACACAGTCCAACTTCACTAGCGAGATGAGTTACCATAGCAACACATCAATCAAACCCCAGCAGGGCAGTGATTTGTTCGATTATTTGCAGTAGTATCTTAAGTATGGAGCAAAAAGTTAAAGATAGACCCCAACATTACTAATTACAGAGTCCAAATAAAGTGTCTGCAACCATAATGACTCATGACAAAAATGTATTCGCTTAGTATTTTCAGATAGAAGTCCAATGTATCTCTATGGGGAAAAAGGCTTGTTGGAGCCAGTTTTCCAGCGGCCAAGTGGTGGGATTAGAACTTAAAGTTACTTGTGCATCAGCCTCACTGACCAGCCCAGGTCATTTCCCACTGGGGAAGAGTAAGAAAAAAACAAACATACCAGCGTGACAACTGGTCACAAACAACCAAGTTGACTGGCAGGTCACCTGTTAGTGGTCTGTTATTAAAAAAATGGCTACTAGTTTCTCAACATTGTAAGCAGCACCATTAATATCACCTGGAAGAGAAGGTATGTCCAGTGTCCAGAAGAAGACACACGTGGTGAAAATGGATCTGATTCACATTTTATTACATTACACAAACTCATTAACTGTCCCTGTGGTTCAGTTGTTGATGCCTTGTCCTTCACTTCAGCATCTTTGTCAGTTTTATCTTTTCATATAAAACAGTGGCTACGTGTCAGCAGTTAGGATCCATCCTTGTTCTGGTGACATGACAGCCGTTTCACACAGGTGATTGGTCAGTGCATTTTACTTGCGTCACAAAACCCAGGAAAAATGTAACTGAATGCAATAAAACAAATGAACAAACAAAAAGCCCCATCAATTTATTGTATTTATTATATTGACATTTTGTGTGCGAATACTCATTATACAAACAGTGGTTCCAGAAAGTAGAATTAAATTAATCTCACGAAAAAATGTATCCCATGTGTAAATACCTTTTGGCCCACTGAAATAAGATCCACCTGATCCAACCATTTTTATTTCCTATTTTTCTACTTCACGTTCATCTCATCCCTCTTACAATTAGCTCATGTCCCATCCTTCTCCCTCCCTTCCTGGTCCTCTCTTCCCTACCTATCCTCTCCTTTTATTCCCCATTTCTCTTTTGTTTCACCATCACTTCCTCCTCTACTTATCCTTCATTTTGTGACGTTCATGAGTCTGTGCTCTTCTCCATCTGTCCTCATTCCTCCCTCTTTATTACTTTCCTTTCCTCCTCTATTTTCTTCCACCCATCTTCAGTCATCTCCATTTTTCCCACACGTTCCCTTTATTTTTTCCGTTTTTGCTCCCTCTTTTTTCATTTCTCTCTCCTTCCCTCCCTCCTTCCTTGAAGGCAGAAATTGATTCGATCACTAATTGTGCTGAAACAAACAGAAGTTGATTAATTCATGTTTGCATTCTCCTGCTCTGATAAATGAGTCAGCTTGTGGAAAAAAACCCCC
>JAQQAE010019425.1:0-10936 GCA_029823295.1 Pseudamia nigra | reverse complement strand
AAAAGTGATGATGTCTTATGTTACATTACCCTCATCACCTCATTCACCACCCAGCCTGAGGTGGCTTCAGTGTTCTTACATTTCCTTCTGCCTTTGAGAGTTTTACTTTGGCAAGTCATTTTAATGTTTTTGATCATCCAGCGCCACAACACCTTTGATTTCACTGTTTAATTGGCTGCCACAGATTTCACACACACACACACCAGCTATTACTTTTTAAGCAGTTTGGGTCTTGTAGCAACAAAAAAGAGCAGCTTTATCAGTTTAGTAAGTTTGATGGAGAGTGTCTTTATATATTTTGCATAGATATACCAAAGTTCCTCACCAACCACACCACCTATTACTCATGGGAGGGGAATCCAGTGAACATAAGCTGCAATGTAATGTCCAACCCACCTGCCGCCATGCTGTGGAGAAGAGAGCGCTTTACCATCAGTGCCGAAGGAATGACCAACACAAGGATACACACTGCAGAGGGCAAGTCTGTCTTGGAGGTGGGTTCAAGTCCTACCGGTCAGTTTGGACCAATGTCGCATCAGACCATGTTCAGTTATCATTTAAAGCCTCTGGATTTGACCTGAAACTGTGAAATTGCACATTTGCTAGGTAGATAAGGTAAGCACCCATAAAGTCAAAGTAAACATTCATAACTCTTTAAAAAACCTGTAAAGAACAGTTTATTTTTGGCATGGTCTTCATTTCTCAAGACTTTATAGACGTGACCAATTTCATTTTGATTCACAAGAGCAGGCAGCAAGATGGAAGTTAAAAGTCACCTGTCAAGTTGGATAGTTACACAGACTGTAGGGTAAAATAAAGTGAAAATTCAAGAAAATATTTTGGAAAATTCTTCCTATCCTTGACTCCTAAAACTGTACAAACTAAACTTGTAATTTATGCAATCTCTTCCAAAGGTTGATAACTATATTTACAGGTTAATGCTAAGTTATATTTATATATACAACTAATGAAGCGGAACCTGTTCATACCTCTCCCTGTGGCTGTTCCGATCAGCCACTGTCTCGCCTGCTCTGTTTGCTCCGTTCCATAGCTCCATACGGCTTCTGCATTCTACCAACTCTTTTCCGGTTGTGCCTCAAACTGTGTTAACTTCTACCTGTACTGGTCTCAAGTGTTCAGCGTCTTGGTCCCAACCAGTTCTTCCTGTAACAGAAACCCATGTGTCCCAGGCTGTACAGTGGCTGTGGCTAAGAAACATAGCCTTTCACACGCATTTCTGTGCACATTACATAATGATGTAACACAGCATTGTCACACCCATTTAAAGCAACAGGCTTGCCCTGTAACAGGAGTTTTCTTGGGTCTTGGAACGGATTAATTGGTTTTACATGTATTCCTATGGGAAAACCGGCCCCGTCTCACGAGTTTTTTGTGGCACAAGCATGATGCCGAAATGGATTCAATTTGTAATCCGTTTAAAGTCTTTACAATGGCTCCCAATCAGCTATAGAATAAGTTTCAAAGTTCTGCTACTGGTCTATAAATCACAGAATTGTTTAAGTCCAGAGTACATGAATAACTTGTTAATGGAATATATACCCTGTAGGGCTCTGAGATCTACAGGTTCTTGTATTTTTCCTACAGGAGAGGAAAAATAGGTTGTGCAGTTTGTCATGTTTTTGTCAAAGCCAATCGGACGGTCAGATAGACTGTGGACTGAGGCCAACTGGAAAACAGTCCTGTGGTCTGTTGAGTCAACAAGGGTCGCTGGTATCTTGAGTTCAAAAGTCAGCACCTTAAAGGGACAGGCATAATAAGACTTGTCTTCTTTCTGCTCCCTTTCATTCGTGTTTGGTGACTGTCTGTATTTACATGAAACCTTTTTTGTTATTTTATTTTACAAATGAATGAAATAAAACAAACAAACAAACAAACCTGTGATGGTATGGGAGTGCCTCAGTGCATGTGGCATGGGTTTGGTGAAGGCAATAATTGATGACCAATACAAATTTAAGAAGGGACTTGACATTTTGGAAAAAGAGTTTACACCCAGGTCATGTTTGCTAGAGGCTAAATCCAGAATTTGGCTCCAAAAACTGAATAGTCACTGTCTACATCCTCAGGAATCAAAAGCAATTCTGTATGGAATGAGACGTGCCAGCAGAGTAAAAAATTTGGTCTGAAACAAGTAACATGAATAAATACATTTTCTTTGTCAAATTGATGATTTTTTAAAAATATTAGCATCATTTTTGTTCCAGGTGACTCCAATGTCCGACAGGGACTTTGGACGCTACAACTGCACAGCCAGGAACAACATTGGCGTTCGATACCAGGAGTTCACTCTGGAGCAGGCAGGTGAGTGTGCAGAGCTGCCACTATTGTGCACCCCCTCGTCTATACTAATGAGATCTGTGACTTAATTTCAGGTCAGGAATGTGTGGAGTCAGGGATCCCACACCTTTGGAATCACTGCTTTCACACTAAGTCTAACTGTTCAACTACTTTGTAACCCTCTACCTCTTTACTAATGGTAATTGCCTTATTTGCAATTCTCAGGAAGATAGATTCCACTACAACTCCCAACCCCCATTCAGCCAAGCCTAATCTCAAATAGTGCCGGCTGATTTACCATGACTCTCGCTATTTACTGAAGTACCCCCTATTTTACTGTAGTGCAGGCGAATACACAATAGTGCAGTCCAATTATCTTTAGTGCAGATTGAATTACTCTGGCTGAGGGGAAAAGTAGTGTGCAAAAAGCTGACCCTAATATGTAGTCTTGCAGGAGACAATGCGCGTCTGAAGTTGTGACATAGCGACGCTTTAATAAAAGCCCCACCATCAACAATAGATCCTTTGAAGAAAGCTGATCTCCACTGCAGAAAACTCATCAGTTCCTCACACTCTGGAAATCAATCAATTAAAGTAAAGCACAATTTTATTAAAAAAGGAGAGAGGGGGAGATGTTTTGTTGGCTTGCAGCTACAGCAGAAAAGTAAATTCAGTAACATTGCTTTTACTGCCAAGACTTATTGCAGAAATAATGTCTGTGTGTGTGTTCATGGGAATGACAATGCTGTAATGTGCAGGAGACACAGTCTGTACTATCCTAAGCATTAAATGAACAAAGAGAAGAACAGTGACTTCAGTAAAAAGTGCAAATAATACACTTAAAATACTTATCAAACAGTCCCTGTTTTGAGTCCAACTCCACCCTGTGCATAAGTTTAAAGGTAGTGTAAAGAGTCAAAACAGGAATCTCTGAAGTGCCCTTTAACCTGCTGAATTTCCCCAACTAAAAGATTGACCATGCAGCCTGTAGTTAGTTATGTGTCACTGTGGTGTTTTAAGAGATTCCTGTGGATTCCAACCAAGGGGCAACGACCGGGTCTGTTCAGTGAGGCCGATGCAGAAGTAACATTAAGTTGTAATTCCACCGCTTGGCCACTGGGGAGCCGATCGTCTGCCTTCAAGAAGCTTTTTTCCCACAGATACATGTGATTCTATCTGAAAATACTTGGTGAATAAATTTTTTTCAGGGGTCATCATGGTCTCAAACGTATTATTTAGACCCTCTAATAAATAACGTGGTGGTCCAGCTTTTGCTTCGTTATTAAGATATTATGGAAAATAATCCAACAAATGACTTCGTTATTAAGATATTATGGAAAATAATCCAACAAATGACTGCCATGCTGGGGTTTGATTGACATATCACTATAGTAACAGCTCTCTAGTGAAATCAGACTGATTCGGAACTTCATATGTTCTATTTATTCAATATGTGGATAGTTATACATGACTGCAGCTGTGGGTAAGTGTTTACACTAACAACATGTAATAGGACGATGACTCCTTGTGGTGAAATTTTACCACTTCAGTAAGCTAGTGGCTAATATTAGCTTCCCATGAGTCCCATGCCGTTCGTCCAAATATGGTCACATCCTGTTTTTGGCTCCAAGATGCCGTCCAGCAAGTGACAACCTGATTGACCTCAAAACGACCCTTCAGAAAATAATGGGTGACGTCATGGTCACTTTGTCCACTTATATGTACAGATTCAAAGCAATAAAACAAATGAACGGATTGAGTTTACAAGATGAAATTAATGCCTCTGTAGGAGTCCTGTCATTCAGTGGGGCTCTTCACATCTCAGAGTTTTTGGTTTTTTTGTTTGTTTTCTTTTTCTTTACATCATTTTGTAATGTTGAGGGAAATAAGAGGCGTCTTCCCTTTCAGTGTGGGAAAGATTAAAAGTTCTGTAGTATGAAAAGCCAAAGTCGTCATTGTCCCTATTATGATACGTGGTATTTTTGGAATGATTTTACCGCTGTAATTATGCATGTTATCATCTCATATGCTTAGAGTTTTGCACATTTGAATGTCTTTACGTACTGTTTGTTGGTTTACCCTCGCTTATTTATGAAGAATGAAATGGAATGAATTTGGCTTTGATTGCACAAGCAAAGCTTAATGTCTGCAGTGTAAATGACTAAACAAGGTGTAGATGAGACATTTCAAGTATATAGTTTAATTCAGGAGGAGGATGTGTGGATGAGTGAGTCAGTATATATGGTGCAGAGAAGCATATAAATGTGTTTGGCCACAGTTTTTAAGTGCAATAATTGTTGAGGGACAGATTGAAGTCATGAGTGATTAGATGAAATGACTCAGATCAGCTGTGACGTCTGTTCCTGCATGAACTAACATGAGGATCAATTTAATGTAACATTCAAACACATTTTGAACTATAACCTGAGGTACATAGATGCTTTATCTGTTACAGTCTTTTCAGGAAGATTTGTGAATATTATGTAAGAAGTAGAAGAATGTCCAACTATTAAAGGAACATTTCGTCAATCAATTCATTGCAAGCATTCAAAATCAAGCTGTTTTCAACAGGATGCTAAATAAACATTTAAAACTCTCGGATTACACCTGTCCCGTATATGCAACAAGCGCTGATGACTACTGTTCTACAAACAAAAACAACAATTTGACCTTTTGAAACCAAATATTAGCACCGTGATCCTCCCAAGGTCCACACGTGAACACGCATATTCCATATTAAGTGTTTAGCTCGAAATAAATGTCAAACATTCTTACAGTGTGTAATTATCAGCTTCAATAATTATCATGTTGTTTGTTTAATGTGCTTGAAGTAGCTTGATTTACTCTTCAAGCGCACTCACCTCAACGCAAATAATTAAACTCAGATGTTGCTTTAATTAAGTCAAGTTTGTGGAATATAATTTTCTAATCAACAGAAGCCTTGAAAGCGAATAATTGGTATAAAGTAATGGATAAAGATGCAGCCTGCGATCCTCAAGGGGGAATCATTCAGCTGAGTGTCTGAGACCTTGTTTTCGCCTTTGCAGATGTACCATCAAATCCGTACTCGGTGCGCCTCTCGTCGGTCTCTCAGCGCCTGGCCACCGTCACCTTTCTGAAGCCAGATTCTCATGGTGGCGTGCCCATCAGCTACTACCTGGTCCAGTACAAGGAAGTCGGCTCGCAGGACTGGAGGGACGTCAAGTCGCATAGTGTCCAGAGTGAGTCATGCTCGGTTCAGAATATTTCACTCCAGCTCCATTGAGGGCAAAAGATCATGCATTGTGGAAACATAACCCATGACATATGAACCATGTTGTCAGTGTAAATACAAATGAGAGCTCACTTTGACACATTTCCATTTCCAGCTGTATTTTTAGCTGAATCTATTGCCACAGCAATCTCTTTGAGGTATGTTATTTTAATATTTAAACACAATATATACAGTTCAGCCCAACATTGTTCATATCCTTACCAATTTTAGAACATTATCACCTGTTTTGGTGAGAAAAGAATTTTATTTATAGATTTTGATTGAAGGTACATACAATAGAATGTAAAAATTGTGGCAAAATACAGTTATGTAAAGATTATCAAACAACTACTGATGTAAGGCTAAAATATATGGCAAAAAATAATAAAATATCATATGTTTTCAGACGTTAATCACATTAAGCAGATTCAGTGTTTATCAAAATGTACTGTAGATAATCTGATAATGCTGGTCAGAGTATTTACTTGAGGTAGGTAGCAGTGTCACCCTCATGTATCAACATTTATTTCCATTTGTATATGAATTCACAAGCTGCACTTGAATGTTACATTACGCACACATTTTTTTTTCTTTTACAGAATGGAGATGATATAATTTCCAGAGCTCAGTGAATGCACCACTGCATTAAACAGGGATTTATACAGCTGCATGATCAGAAGTAGAGTGTTTGTGACATATTTCTAGCAAATTTGACACCTAACTTTAGATAAAACTACTTTGCTTATGCCAACTCCTTTGTAATTAAATGTATTGGGGAAATCCTCATTTCTTTGTACACAGTGATTCCTAA
Source organism: Pseudamia nigra (assembly GCA_029823295.1). Classification (NCBI taxonomy): domain Eukaryota; kingdom Metazoa; phylum Chordata; class Actinopteri; order Kurtiformes; family Apogonidae; genus Pseudamia; species Pseudamia nigra. Next base: position 4,577 of record JAQQAE010019425.1, on the reverse strand, counting down.
ATTCCCACAGTAGTATTTCGTCTCTGTAATCACAGCTTGTATGGCCAATGAATTCAGCAGCTCCTGATGATGGAATTGTTATATACATGTGTGAAAATTAAACCGTGTAGTTTTCATAGCGTGCAGGTACTGAGAGCATCATTGAAAACATGTCTGATTTATATCTTAATTTAACTTGTTTTTGCTTCACTGAGTCAGATAAAAGCAGCGTTACATGATTTTTAAAGATGAATGGTCTTTCATCATCGTGATCTGTAGTGACGTCTTGTTACTTTGATCATTCACATTTAAATTCATTAATTTCCTTTCTGTCAAAAAGTCAATATTATAAGTGATGCCTCTACTTGCCTCTACTTATCATATCAAACACACCCTCATAACAAATTAACATGTTTTATGACATGAACCAGCCTCTCTGTCATATTGACTCACACTCATCACCTGTGTCATGTGACCTACCATGTGACCCTTCAAAGCCTCGGCCTTAAGACGCTATCGGGTCATGAGGAGACTCAGACACCTTGTGGGAGAGCGTCGGCGCCCGGCAGAGCTGAGAGCGCACCCCCTCCTCTTATGCTTTATGACTCCAAATTGATTTCTGAGCCTGTTGGTGGAAAGTACAGCACGGGGTGAAGGATGGATGGATGGAAAATGGAAGCCAGGGGACAAATGGTCGGGTGATAAGCAGGTCTGACAAACCTGAAGGGCTTATCGCTAATATCCCTCATTTCAGAGTCAATTACAATATGGAGACAGAGCGGGGTGAATACTAAACAGCAGATAGCACTTTAAAGGGTGTGTTAAAATTATACACAGCAAGAAAGACATGCATGATGGAGAAGAAGGGCATGCGTGAAGGAAAAGGAAGGAAAAGTCCTGGAAAGAGCAGGAAGCATAACTACGGTATACATACGTACAAATAGAGCTTGAGTATAAAAGAACAAGGATGTTCACTATCTAAGGGTGAAAATACAAAGTAGTTTTCCAGTTTGTTTCATAAAATTTGCTCAAAACTGTTATGCTACCTCTAATAAATCAACTGTAAGGGAAATTTTAAGGAAATAAACAAAAAATGCCCCTTAAAAATAAACAAAAAGAAAACTCAGGATTTGAAAGAACACCTCGCAACCATCGACTAAGTCTGTCTGACTGCACAAGAACCTGCTTTTCTAACCCGCCAGCCGTTACAGCCTCTTTAATGTCCCCTTTTTGCTATTGTCACACCAAACCTGTGAGTTAATTACTGTTGCTCCCAGTGTTGGATTTAATAAATTCAATGCTTGTGCACTCTAAAGTTCAAAATAACAGGTTCTCAGATCCCAGACAAGCCCCCAGTTTTTACGTTTCCTCTCAAAATAAATGAGCTGTCGGGGATATTTGAGGAAGCTAACAAAAAAGGCCCCTTAAAATGAACCAACAGAAAACTCAGGATTTAAAAGATGGCTGGGAAGAACATCTCCCAACTATCCACTAAGACTATCGAAAAGGTGATTTTGAACCTGAAATTAAACCTGAAACAGAGGGGAATGGAACCCAAAGAAATATCATACACAAAGAAAATTCCTTTCTCAACCAAAATCACTCCCAACTCTCTTGCAGCAAAAAAATCCAAAAACTAAACCAGAAAAGAGGTCAGGCGCCACCTTATAAGCCAAGAGGCTAATCAGCATTTAGCTGTATTGCACCCAACAGTACCCACATGGCGAAACTAAAAAAAAAATTCAGGATTCCCTCCTCCTTTCTTACTTCTATGCACCTAAATCCATAACATAACTACCACTAAACATTTAAAAAATCACAAGCTGGGATTACGTGGTGGGAAAAAGCACCATAGAATTCTAGAGGCCACTTCAGATCTCCTCTGTATTGGATCCTCACACAATAAACTCTTCAATATAATGAGGTTCCTGGACTTGTTTCATTTGAATGCTTTTGCCCAAATTAAAATGTCTGCTTATAGCTGGGAAAGTAACCTAGCGCCGCTGCAAATTACAAAATTTGTATTCACTACCAGGACTAAAGAACTGCAAAAGCACCTATTACCATTCAAGTATTTAATTTGTGCAGACTGACAAAAACAACAACTTTCACTCAAGCTCATTACACTGCTGACTCTCTGTTGGCTTTCTGAGTAGTGAACGTTATGTAAATAGATTGGAGTGACTGTAGAATTTAAATGGGAATCTGTAACGTCGTCTAATAATGAGATTTTCTGTTTTCCTCAGTAACATTTCTAATTAACAGCATGTATGAAAGTGATTACCCCATTTTTAGCAGCTGGCAACAGGAATATTAGTTTTATTTATGTCGTATAATAAGTTTCACATGCATCATATGCATGTATACAACCAATATAAAGCCTAATGGAAAAAGATTGCAATAGTGTTTTCCAAAACACCTCATTCACTTTAGGAGAAAAGCAGTGGGTTTTATCCTATTCACTACAATGGGAGAAATGTACAAGAACAGATTATAAATGATGGTTTCGGCTTGTCTCGTCAGATAATGCCCCAAAACTGGAATCAACCTTGTGAATCAAACGCATGTGCACTTCAGATCAGTCATTTTGTGCTTCATGCACATACCCTCATCATGAAAAACACACGAAGAAATGCATTTGATGTAGCGTTCAAGTTCAGGCTCATTAATACTCTACGTTAAGTCCTCATATGGATGAAGAGGAGGCGTTCCCTCCGGTCTCAGCGTGCATTATGTTAAAGTTTGATGCGTTTTTGAGGGGCTTATGCATCTGTCCTTAACATAGAAAATGGTGCAATGCCCCTGGAAATTGTGGGGGCGCTCTAGTGCAGTACAGCTCACGAAAGAATAGAAGAAGAACAGAACGCAACTTAAAACACCGAAAGATTAACAAAAATGGTTCAACTTTTTCAGGAAAGGCTGTGCCATAGACTGAATATATTAGTGCCATCTTGAAGACAAAAACAGGATGTAACCATATTTGGACATAAAGCGGAGGTGACAGAGAAGCTAACTAACTGCTAGCCTACAGACACGATAAAACTGTCATTACCATGACAACATGTAATCAAACCCCAGCACTGCAGTCATTTGTCAGATTATTTGCTGTAATATCTTAATAACAAAGCAAAAAGTTAAAGATGGACCAGATCACTTATTAGAGGGAACAAATAAAATGTTTAAGACGTAATGACTCATGACAAAAAAATTTTCACTTAGCATTTTCAGACAGAAATCCAATGTAACGCCACACCAGAGGATAGTGTGAACTACACGCTGCCCACTAGTGGATGTATTGTGTACATCCTCACTCACAAAAAGTACACAGTGGAATATAAATGCCAGTGACGTTTGACAATGTTAGATACACAATGCACTTGCGTAGAGAATAAGTGGGCCTTTAAAAGCAATCAAGTCTCTCTCAAGACACGTCCAGTACCAGGAACTATCACCTAATGGAAATGCTCACAAAGCGAGCTGAGTCGAGTCGAGTAGAGCTGAGTAGGTTCCAGGGGTCGGGAACCTATGGCTCGCGAGCCAGATGTGGCTCTTTTGATGACTGCATCTGGCTCGCAGATAAATCTTAGCTGACATTTCTTAACACGACAGCTAATGAATAATTTTAATCCATTAATTTTCAAACGCACCTGTTCAGGGCTGTGGGTGGCTGGAGCCAATCCCAGCTGTCCTTCAGGCTACATGGAAGGGTCAGACACCAAACCTCTATTTTTATTGGATAAATCCCTTTAACACCAAACATGTTGGCCCTGACATGAGTCAGGGAGGTGAGCCCCGAGTGGGCTCTCGCTTCTGGCGTCAAACGCGCCGCCGCCCGGAGGCCCCGCTTTCATGGTCTGAATTCATACTGAAAATCTAGATCAAGTGAGCTTTTGCCCTTCTGCTCCGCGGGAGGTTTCTGTCCTCCCTGAGCTCGCCTTAGGACACCTGCGTTACCGTTTGACATGTGTACCACCCCAGTCAAACTCCCCACCTGCCGCTGTCCCCGGAGCGGGTCGTGTGCGCCCAGGCGGCCGCGCGCTTGATGCCCACTCAGGGCTCGCCTCCTCGTCTCACCAGGTAAGTGACGCGCAAATGTGTCGCCGCCGACACGTTCGGCGAAGTCAAGAAGTAACTTTCCCTTCTTTCAATCGAATAGTCAGCTAGCTAATTTATTCAGAGCAAAGCCTTTTCACGACAAAGATGGCGAAAAGAAAAAAGATGAGGAGTATCGTACATTTCAGCACGAATGGACAGAGGAATTTGCCTTTGTGGACAGAACAGGTTTTGCCTTGTGACTAATATGCACTGATGAAATTTCATCAATGAAACGGTCAAATATAAAGCAACACTTCGACACACGTCGTGCTACATTTGCATCAAAATATTCATGTGAGCAGTCATTCTCACATCTGAAAAACATCAAGATCATGTTTAACGGATGAAAACCTGTGTGAAACTTCACCTCACCGCGTATCAACCAGACGATACGGCTGTTAGCAAAAGCATCCAACACCAGACGTCGCATTAACGATCAGAAGTATTTTATTTATTATTGGTTTGCTTCATTTATTAAAAATAATAAATTCAGAGACTTATTA
>JAQQAE010019424.1:0-10937 GCA_029823295.1 Pseudamia nigra | reverse complement strand
CAAGCTAATCAAGAAAATGAACAAAAAGAAAATAAATGAGGAAATGAACTAAAAATTAAGAAAATGACCTAAAATTACACAAAATATTTAAAAAATGAACAAAATAATCAAGAAAATGAACAAAAAACTATGATATAAAAAGACAATAAATAAGAAAATGTACTAAAAAATGAACAAAAAAAAGAAAATGAACTAAAATTAAACAAATTAATCAATCAGTGAATAGAATAATGAAGAAAATTAACTAAATGAATGAAATAAAAAAGAAAATGAACTAAAAATGAACAAATAATCAAGAAAATGAACAAAAATGAACAAAATTGTAATGATAGTGAACAAATATTACAAAAATACAGGAAATAATTCAGAAAATGAACTTCAAATGATCAAAATAATGAAAAAAATTACCAAATATGACAAAATTAATAAAGAAAGTGAACAAAATAAAGAAAATAATTAAGAATATCAATGAAAAATGAACATGGATGAGAAAATTAACCAAAAGAAGCAAATATAAAGAAAATAATCAAGAACAAAATTGACAAGTGAAACCCCAACCCTTAAAGTCGTTCAGCCTCGTCACAGCCATGAATTTATCATGAGAGCTGTCAGTCAGGCGAGATCCATGACTGGTACTTTATCTGGTGCTTTAGCTGCTCATCTTGCAGTGAAAATATACTGTACAGACATAAAGAGTACAGTATATGCACATTATATGACACTGAAGAGGTTAGGGGGGTATGTTTGATTTGAATGTGAGGGTATTTTTAGGCTGGCATTATTGGACTCTTCTGTTAACCCTTTAACTGCCCGTTCAATGTGACTTGACATGACTTAATATGACCAATATAGGCAACAAAATTGAACAAAGTCAATAACAAATATTAATTAGAAAATTGAACTTGAAATATGCAGCAAAATAAACAAAAATGGATCAAATCTGCAGCAAAATGAACAAACATGAACAAACTAAGCAATAAATTGAACAAAAACAGAAAATATATACATTCAAAAAATTAAAGAAAGCTAACTTAAAGTCCATCCATCCATCTTCCACTCTGAGGGGTCGAGTCGCGGAGGCAGCAGCTTGAGCAGAGAAGCACAGACTTCTCTCTTTCCTGGCTTTGTCCAGCTCCAAGGCGACTCCAAGGCGTTCCCAGGCCAGCTGAGAGACAAAGTCCCTCCAGCGTGTCCTCGGTCTTCCCTGGGCCTCCTCCCATTGGGGTGGGCCCGGAACACCTCACCAGAGGCGTCCAGGACGCATCCGAACCAGATGCCCAAGTCTGCTCATCTAGCTCCTCTTGACATGGAGGAGCAGTGGCTCTAACTCTGAGGCCCTCCCGGATGAGTGAGCTTCTCACCCGATCTGTAAGGGAGAGCCCAGCCACCCTGCAGAGGAAACTCATTTTGGCTTCTTGTATCCTGGATCTTGTTCTTTAAGTCATGACCCAAAGCTCATGACCATAGGTGAGGGTAGAAACGAGAGCTTTGCCTTTTGGCTCAGCTCCTTCTTCACCACGACGGACATCACACCAACCTGCCTGTCGATGTCCCGCTCCATTATTCCCTCCCTTGTCGTGAACAAGACCCCAATAGAATTTGAACAAAAACAAAAAATTATTAAAAAGAAGCAAAAATGAACCTAAAATATGCAGCAAAATGAACAAAAATATGTAATTAAGTGCACAAAATTGAAGTCAAAATGAACAAAATCAGCAAAATAAAAATAATCTAAATATAAATAAATAAATAAAATGAACAAAACTGATCATAAAAGGAACAAAATAAGCATAAAATTAACACACATTAAACAGGCAGTTGAAAGGTGATTTATCGTATGAAGGGAACAAAATATGAACAAAATAATAAAGGAAATGGCCGTAAAAAGACAAAAAACTAAAATGAAGGGGAAAAAAATCAAGAAAATGAAGTAAAACAAGGAAAAAAAATGAACTGGAAAATGACAAATTACTAACCCTTAAAATTATTGCCTTTATATTTACCTCTTCTAGTTCATTTTCTAGATCATATTGTTCATTCTCTGTTCATACAATAAATAAACATTACCAGGATGCTCCAGAAAAGCCCGACTAAAAACGACGTCATGTTCACATCAAGCCTCCGCCCTTGCCCTCTCCGGTATCATACAGCGACGTTTAGTACTAGCTCTTATTTGTGTCTTTAGTTATCAGTGAGTTTCAAACCTTTATGTAGTTTCAACATCAGAGAGAACTCAATGATATCTAATATTCCACCACCATTATCATAATCACAATTCACACAGTGTGGTAACTAATTAAAACTAGCCCACTCTTAATGAGTCCATTAAGCTCAATGAATTAATCTACTCGCGAGGGCTTTGTCATAATATTTGCGTAGAGATGTTGGCTTGAAATGGAATTAATTCACATGTATGGAATCGTCGTAAACATTTCTTCTTCTTCTGCTGCTCGACGGGTAGTTTTCACCCACACCTGTGAGCAGCGGGCAGCCGCAGTGATGTTAGATTTTATGGGATTAATGCTGTGCATAGATGCTATGGATCCTTTAGGAAGTTTTTAATCTCTTTTTAACTCTTTCACAAATGAATGATTAAAAAATTCAGGGATATGACATTTTCCTTCCTTCATTTACTTGAGTATCCAGTTAATTTTTCTTCTTTCGTGTTCCTTTCTTTGCAATGTCTTGATTTGCTCTGCTCATTTTTCCTCTTCATCCGGTTTTGCTCATTTTTCTTCCTTTCGCATCTAATTTGGCTAATTTTCTTGATTGAGTTGTTCATTTTGCTGATTATTTTATTCATTTTTCTTCTGATTTTGTTCATTTTTAATTCATTTTCTTTACTATTTTGTACATTTTGCTTTTTATGCTGGTCTTTTTCCTGATTATTTTATTCATTTTAAGTCAAAATACTCACTAGTTTCGTGCATTTTCTTTGCTTTTTTCCTTGATTTAGTAATTTCTACGAATTGAATTGCACCTCATTACTGTCAGTTTGCCTTTGTAGGGTGTATTACAATTGATTTTTTGGATTTTTTATTTCATTTTCTTGATTATTGTGTTCGTTTTGGCTCAATGTATGACATATTTGTTCAATTTTCATTTACTCAATTGCTTTGTTCATTTTTGGAATTAAACTTCATGTTATTTTTATTTCTGTTCATTTTGTGGATTTCTCCTGATTCAGGCATGCATTTGACCCACTTTAGGCATTATTTTATATCTTTCTATTCAGTTACTTGATTATTTTGTCCATTTCTGCTAATATCGGGGATTATTTTGTTCATTGACTTTATGGTTTTGTTAATTTTTGCTCAGTTTATTGCTTATTTTTGATCTGTTTTAGCAAAAGCAGTAAATGCTTCATTTTGTGAATCATTTGTTCAGTTTTTCAGTTATTTGGTTCATTTTACTCATTTAATTAGCCAAGTACTTGGCTAATTTTAGGCCGTATTTTGTAAAAAAAAATATTTCTGATTTCTAATGGTTATTTCGTTCATCTACTAAATCATTTAGTTCATTTTGCCAAGTTTGGGAATTGTGTGTTCAACTTAGTTCATTTTGTGGATTCTGTTTTCCATTTTCTCCATTTTGTTTATTTCTGCTCATTGTTGTTCATTTACTTGATTATTATGCTTTTTGTTCATTTTGAGAGTTATTTTGTTTAGATTTGTTCATTTTGGTTTATTTTGTGACTTGCAATGGTCATTCACTGGATTATCTTGTTTGTGTTAATTTCTTCTACATTTATGGATTATTTTGTGAATTTCTGCATATTTCAGTTCATTTTGTAGATCATTGTGCTCATTGACAGTACTGTTTTGTCCATTTTAGGAATTTTTCTGCCTATTTCTGTTCAGTTCGGGGATCATTTCTTATTTTGTTCATTTTAGGAATTTTTCTCCCATTTCATGTATTATTTTTGCTCATTTAACTTCACTATTTCGCTCATTTTTGCTCATTTTGTTGCTTATTTTTCATCTGTTTTAACAAAATGCCAAAAACAAACCTTACGCCCTCATTCGTGACACTGTTTACTGAACTTTTGTCCGACATACCCTGGGACACAATGAGCTTCATTAAATCCTGCAATAATAACCAGAATTCATTAACTTTAAGCTGCTGTTAATGGTGTCAAACGCGACTTGTTGTGTCAATTATGTCATTAAGATGATTATAAGTTCTAATTTGGGCTTATTTCACCTTGCACTCACTCACATCAGTGGGAATGAAATGGGCTGGAGGAACAAGAGCAACATTAGTCAGATCACCCAGTGTAATTACAGCAAAAGCAAAAACCAATGCTTTCTTTTGCCTATTTTTATATTCAACATTTACCTGTCATTTAGTTGCCTGGAAACTAGATGCACAGTGCACATCGTATACCTCATAATGCTGCAGGATGCGCTGTTTCCATTACCGCTGGCCTTCGTACATGTACTGAATTTTAGCAGGAGAAAAGATGATTCCACTGACAGCAAGGCCCCTCCAGCTGAATTAAAGTTAAATATATAATTAGATGTAATTGTTGCACACTCCAGTCCATTCAGATCCAGGTCAGGAAATGATAGCCTGGATGATGTGGACCACTGAGGTGAACAATATAGCGTGTGGTTTAGATATAAAACTCAGGTCAAAACTGTTAGCCCCCTATGAAATTGTTGTTTTTTTTCCTCAAAGAGTGCCAGATTTTTAACAGGGCATTTACAAGCATGCTGGGTTTTTTTTTTTTTTCGTTTTGGTGTATGGGGCGAATAGTTTGAATGTGGAATTAAAGGACTAAGCTTAAAAACATGTGCAGAGGGATGAGATTCAATAAGTATAGAGAGGAGTCGCAATGGTTCCTCTTTTTTGTTTTTTTGTTACCCTATCTTTTTTATTGTCCTTGGAAATACACACAGAAATACAGGGGTTTTTAACCAACAATAAATTAAACTGCTGTTGCTTTTTTCAATTTCAATTTATCAGGACAATGCAATCTCAAAAACCCATGTGTTATTCCCAATAGAATATTAAACAACATATCAGATGTTGAAACTGAGACATTTTACCATTTCATGGAAAATACTGGCTCATTTTGAATTTGATAAAAGCAACACATTTCAAAAAAAGTTGGAAGGGAGGCAACAAAAGGAAAAGACAGTAGTACAAATCAAAAATCACTGGAGGAGCATTTGACACTAATTATGTTAACTGGTAACAGGTCAGTAACATGACTGGGTATAAAAGGAGCATTTGAGAGAGACAGAGCCTCTCAGATGTAAAAATGGACAGAAGTTCACCAATCTGTGACAAACTGTGTCTAAAATTCTGTATCAATTTCAGACAAATGTTCCTCAGTGTAAAATTACTCAGACTTTGAAGAGCCACCATCTACAATGCATAATATCATTAAAAGATTCAGAGAATCAGGAGGAATTCCAGAGGTCAAAACTGGATGCTGGTGATCTTCGGACCCTCAGGCAGCACTGCATTAAAAACAGACATGATTCATCACTGAAAATCAGTGCATGGGCTCAGGAACACTTCCACAAATCACTGTCTGTGAACACAGTTCACTGTGCAATCCACAAATACAAGTTAAAGCTGTATCATGTAAAGAAGAAGACATATGTGAACACAAGCCAGACACGTCTTCTGTGGTCCAGAGCTCAAATTCTTTTTGGACACCATGGAGAATTAAGTGGTAGAAAATGGATGGATGGATGGATGGATGGACACCATGTCTTGCAGAGTAAAGAGGAGGGGGACCATCCAGCTTGTTATCAGTGGACAGTTCAAAAGTCTGCATTTTGATGGTATGGGATTGCATTAGTGCATTATATACATTATATACACTCTTATATACATATACTCCTATCCAGATGGCATTTCTTTCAGGGAGGGCCTTGCATATGTCAGCAAGACTAAACCACATAGGGCATCCATCATAGTAGAATGGCTTGACAGGAGAAGAATGCGGGTGCTGAACTGGCCTGCCTGCAGTCCACACTTTTCACCAATGGAAAACATTTGACACATCATGAAATGAAAAATCCGGTAGTAAAGGACCAGCACTGTTGAGCAGGTAGAATCCTGCATCCGACAAGAATGGGACAACATTCCTGTCTTAAAACTCCAGCAGCTGGTCTCTTCACGTCCAGACGTTTGCCAACAGTTGAGAGGAGAGAGAAAGGGGATGCTACACAATGGTAAACATTCCAACTTTACTGAAATGTGTTCAATTCAATTTAGTTATACGTATAGTTCCAATCATAATACAAGATTATGTGTAGGCCACCAAATTCAAAAGGAGCTAATGTTTTTTGTGAGATGATAAAACATCTCAGTTTTAACATCTGATGTGTTTATGTTCTACTGGAAATAAAATATGGATTCATGAAATTTGCAATCATTGCATTCTGTTTTTATTTTGGAATTTGTATTGTAGAAAGTTCTTAGGGGTTCACAGACTTTCAGCAACCACTGTACATGTCCAAATACCTGGAATAGTATTAGTACATCCCCCATGTCTTATTCGAAAAATGCTCCATTCTGAAAAAGGCCTGATTCAGAATATTCAATCCGAATATTCTCCCTTCCGTGACAACAAACGACCCTGACATCTATGCCTGTGATGCTGTATACATGCCCAAATACCTAGAATAATATCAGCACATCCCACATGTTTTATTCAGAAAAAAATATTCAACATTTGCCCCTCAGGGACAAATAAAGTCCTTTGAATCGAATTGAATTGAATATGGTGTCTTCAGTGACAATATCCGATGACCCTGACATCTACAGTATGCCTATGATGCTGTATAGGTGTAATAATATCAGCATATTCCACATGTCTTATTCAGGAAATGCTCTATTCTGCAAAAGGCCTGATTCATAATATCCATATAATAGGGGAACATCGGCATAAACATAGTCAGTGTCATGTATTCCGCTTCACTACCATGGATGAATGCTCAACCTGGTCCTCCTGGCCAGACGGCTTTCAAAGTTAGCGGAGTGTGCCAGGCCTCCTGCCTGCTCTCAATTAGCCATCCTCACAGACGTCAGGTTGTCCCCGACCCGTCCAAGCTGCCCACCGCTGCCCCATGCTCTCTGCACCATATGTCAGGTGTTGCACTGCTCGCCCATCCTCAGCCACACCACACCGCCGTATCTCCTTTTCCACTCCGGAGCAAACTTCTTGGACAAAAGCTTAATCCAAACTGCTGTCCGAATCCTGAATAGGCTGCCAGAGGAATGTGTTGGACAGATAAGAGACACTGGTGCCCAAGCCTTTAAGGGCAGATGAATAGAAAAACCTCCTGACCACACCGTTTACAGATTCCCACTGTTGAACTGCACTCAACCATGTCATTGGTCAGTATTGGTGCATTTCACTCTGCTATTGGTCACATTCACAATCAGAATTTGGTCATATTGTGTGTGGTTATCGTGCAGGATGTTTTGCATCGTCTGCAACTTTTACAACTGATAAATGTAGTAGCTTGAAAACGACAATATTTTCCTCTGAACTGCAGTGGTAGATATTCCCAAAATAAAGTACCAGCACTTTAAAAATTGGATTTAAGTACACAGATTAATAAATATCTCTCCACACCTGCCTTTCCCAAAAGTGGATCACAGAGCATTTTTTATTGGGTTGCAAATTGTTTAGTATTAAGTTCATTTTTTTCATCTTCTTAATTATTTTGGTGATTTCTACTCATTTTGTTGATTATTTTTGTGCATTTTTGTCCAATTTCTCGATTCTCTGTTAACTTTTGCCCATTTTCTTTATTATTTTATCAAATTTTGTATATTTTCTCTATTATTTTGTTTATTTTTCAGCTTTTCATGTTAACTCCACAAATAAAACATAACATTATCATAGGCTCTACCGTTCCACAAAGTTTGATGTGGATCCGGGTAATATCTGGATTTAGTGATCCATTGAATGCTCCCCGTTGGGGGATTGAGCTTTGTTGGTAGAAGTAAAGTTAAAAGCATTGCATTAGTTGTTGAATTGGCATTTTTACAAATCCTAACTTCAGTGAAGTTTTTGGCAATCTGGATGGTGTTTTTACTTGTTAGGCCTGAGGACACGACATCCATGATTTCCAAAAGCAATCTGAAGTGTGGACTCATCAGACCACAGCACACTTTTCCACTTTGCGTCAGTTCATCTCGGATGAGCTCAGGTCCAGAGAAACCAGAGAAGCGTTTCTGGGTGTTGTTGATATATATCTTTCACTTTGCATAGTAGAGTTTTAACTTGTACTTGTAGATGTAGAGACAAACTGTTTTGTATTATAAATGTGAAGTATTCCTGAGCCCATGTGATAATATCCTTTACGTAATGATGTGGCTTTTTAATGCAGCGCCACCTGAGGGGTTTAAGGTCATGGACATTCAGAGCCTTGCTGCTTACTTGCAGAAATGTCTCCAGATTCTCTGAATCTTTTGATGACATTATGGACTGTAGAGGATGAAATCCATTTATTCCTTGCAGTTGTACATTGAGAAATATTCTTAGACTGTGACTATTTTCTCACACAGTTGTTCAGAAAGTGATAAACCTCACCACATCCTTGCTTGTGAACGACTGAGCCCTTCGTTGATGCTCCTTTATATCCAATCATGACACTCACCTGTTCACCTGTGGAATGTTCCAGACAGGTGTTTTTTGAACACTCCTCAACTTCCCCAGTGTTTTGTTGCCCCTGTCCCAGCTCTTCTGGAACATGTTGCTTGCATCAAATTCAAAAAGAGTGAATATCTGAAAAAAAAAAACAAAAAACAGGTTTATCAGTTTTAACATTAACCCTTCACATGGCACTCATTTAAATACTTCAAAAACTTCAACCCTGGAGTGTTTGTGGAAATAAAAGGACTTTTTTTTCTTTTTCTTTTGCGTTTTTAAAAATGTAAAAAAATATATGGTTCTTCGCCCAACTATGATAATAAAATTCCAAATACTATGTGGATAAACTATGGTAAAAAACACATATAAAGATGATGGAAAGAAAATGAAGGAACATCTATTTCTAAATCACCACTCAATATTTCTTATGGGACTTATGACACAAACAACTGCAGTAACAGTAACAGTAAGTCCAAAACTAGTGAGAGTAATTTTAAACTCCTTATGGACACATTGTCAGGAAAACAAAGAAGTGTACTTGCCAAAATATTGATGTTGGGGCGCCCATTTTAAGGACTGCAGAAGTGACCACATATGGTTCCTTGCCTGACAGTGGTTTAAATATCTTGTCTTTGAAGTGTATTCAATTGAATATAGGTTGACAAGAAATCATATTCTGTTTTTATATACAGTATGTTTTTCAAAACATCCCAACTTCACGGGAATTGGGGTTCGTACACTTGGCTCAGTGTTTTTGGAACAGGGTTGCAATAGGAGATGAATGTCAAACTGTACTGTATACGTGGTGCCTTTTTGACTTTAAATGCTCATACAAATGCACAAATGTCACATTAAAGACTCTTCGATGAAATTCCTGTTAACAGTAAGGCCATAAAAGCAAAACTCACCACTGCCATTATTACAGAGTCTGTTTTATAATCAGAGGGACTTAAAGCGGTGCGTTTGTAAGATCTGAGGCTCCCTTGTTACTCCCCATCAAAAGGAGTCGTGACAGTCTGAATCCCGGTAATCCATGTTCGCTGGAGTTCAGAGGAGTCGTACAGCCACATACAGGACACTGTGTCCTCAGCCGGGAATCGTAACGGAATGGGAATGCAGTAAGGTTAAAAATGCAAAGAAAAGCGTGCAAGATTCACCGTGTTTCTACGGTTATCCTTCCCTTTATGGTGCAGAACTCATCACTTCTCTCTGAAATGCATGATTATTCCAAGCTTAGACTGAATAAACATAAAGATCCTGCATATAATTCCCCAACATCCTGAAGCATGAGATCCTCCTTTGTTTCACTTTCATTTAATTACTTGTCTATAAAAAGCCTCGAGGCCCAAAAGTGTTCATTAGTTCCAAATAAAAAAAGAAATCTACAGAACATTTAGACGTGATAAAACATTGTTTGATTAGATTACACCAGATTTCATGTTCCATTAATCATCCTCAGACCCGGAGGACCCCGTCACCCTCTGCTTCCCCCCGGAGGGTCCTGGTTTTAAACTTCAGAGCTGCTGCCGTAAATGCGACCCAGTCTGTTCGCAGTGGGGGTGTTCCCACAGATCAGCCACCTGCACAGTGTATCGCATGGATCCAGATGGAGAGAAGAAAACACTTGACTCCCACGCACAGACTCTCATCCATAGACGGAGGTTTAAGGGGGGATGGGGGAGGTATTTGTCCCCCACAGTATAAATACATTTTGATAATATGTAACTTTTGTCTATAAAAATGAAGCTTTACAAAAAATAATGGCAGATTATTAACACCAATGAACAAAATAATGGACAAAAAATGACAGAACACTTACAAATAGTGAGCAAAATAGAGAGCAATAATGTCACACAAAACGGAAAAAAATGTAAAGAAATAATCAACAATAACTGGAAGTTTCACAAAAATGAATAAACAAAGAAAATAAAAACACAAAAATGAAATTGCTAAAAAAAGCACAAAAAAGCAAATTGGTAAAAAAGATGAAGAAAATAAAATAATCAATAAAAGGAACATAAAATTTAACAGAGTTAACTAATTAAACAAAATGAGAAAAATAATAAAAATCAGCAAATGATGTTGTGCCTTACGCTGACTTTAGTTTAATTGAATTATTTTCCAGTTATAATTTGCTCAATTACTTTTTCTTGAGTTTTGATCATTTTGTTGATTTTTACACATTTTCATCAGTCATTTTGATCACATTTATTAATGTGCAGTAGTTGATTTTTGCTCATTTACCGTATTTTCCGCACTATAGGGCGCACCGGATTATAAGGCGCACCATCCAAAAATGTCACATTTTTAATTT
>JAQQAE010019423.1:0-10937 GCA_029823295.1 Pseudamia nigra | reverse complement strand
GATAGGCTCCAGCAACCCCCCTCCCCCGACCCTCACGAGGATTAAGGGGTAGAAAACGAATGGATGGATGAAGTAAAATTAGAAAGAATACATGTGTATCAAAACAGCTAGTTGAAGGACAAATAATACATGAATCTTTTCTGATCCAGTCAGCAGAATCTGACTGAAAACCCACAGTTTATTTTCTACCTGAGATGTGTCCTGTCAATCACCTCAGCCTGACGCCTAGGCCCCACCCACTTGGACTCAAGTTCAGCTCTCGGCATGGTTCACTTCATACCAGTCCATACCGGTGTCTTGTCTCATTTGCATAAGCCACACCCTGTGAATTCTGATTGGCCTGACCGTGCTATCACTCAGAAAAACAAACAACCAATGAGAGTGAGGGGCAGGGATGGACGAAAATGGGATTTTTTTCAGTTAAGGTTCAGAAATGGGAAAAGAAGAAAACACAGTGAGTGGGATTTTAAAGCTGCATTTATATCAGGTTTAGGTCCAGAAACTTTAACTATAATGCCAGAAGATGCACGATATGTCTCCTTTTAGAGCTTTTCGAGACTTACGCATTTGTGATATGAAGCTGCGGTGTCCAGACTTTATCAACTGGTATAGCCACATATTCATACTGGTAGACAGATGTGTCCCATTTCAGCTCAGGATCTTCCCATACCTGCAAGTTACAATAAAATGAATCTGGCCCAAACACTCATTGCTGGTCTGTGAATATTTCAAAGTTTCTGGCAGCGTACCATGGTGGCTCTGAGTCTACTAATTAATTGCAGATTCTTTGTGTCCTGTTGGAAAAATCATAAATGTGATCAGATTGAGCATTGTAAAAAAAATAGCTAGCATCTTTCAGATTATGACAGACCTACAAAAAGACTGTACTTACAACGGCGAGAGTCTGGTACTCAATGATCGGCATAGTTATTAACAGCGTACAGTTTTCATACTGTGGCTGTGATTTTAATTCTTTCTTGATCAACATTTCAGCCAGACATCTGCGCGTTGTGCACCTGGGTGAAAGCTGTCCATAGCCTAAAAAATACACATACATTTGAAGGGCGTTCTATTTATTCATGAGCAGAGGTGGGTAGTAGTACCCAAGTACATTTACTCCTTTACATGTACTAGTAGTTTTTTCAAGTAAATGTTCTTCTGAGAGTTGTGGTTTTACAGAATACGTTTTACTCTTACTCAATTACATTTGGCCACATCACCAAGAGTAGGAGCAAAAAAATGAAAAAAAAAAAAAATCAGATCCAACAAATGAGCACAAAATGAGCAAAAGAATCAAGTAAACTGACCATAAAAGAATAGAACAAACACAAATCAAGAAAATAAATTAAAACAAAACAAAAATCAGGAAGAACAAAATGAGTAAAAGTAAAGAATAAACAAATAAATGGATAAAAAATGTACAAAATAATCAATTAAATGATTTTCTTTATTTTCCTAGATTTCTCCATGGCTTAATCATTTTAACTTCACTTTCTTATACATTTTTTGGCTAATTTTCTTAATTTTTGGTAGATTTTTGCACTTTTTGTTTGGTTTTAATTGTTTTTTTATTTTGTCGTTTTCTTGATCATTTTTGTTCACTTTATGATTTTGTCCAATTTAATTATTTTCTTGACAATTTAGTTTTTTCTCATTTTCTCTATTATTTGGTTCATTTTGACTTGCTTCCTTTATTGTCTTATTTTTCAGTTGATTTTCTTGAGCATATTGTTTATTTATTTTTAATTTTTTTAAAATCTTCCTGTTTTTTTTTTTCATTTCTATTCAGCAGACACAAGCAGAACAGCCAGCCTTTACACAAATACATACATAAATAAAAATCAACAAGTGCACAACACAATGAGCAAAAATGAACAAAATAATCAAGTGAATAGCTACTGAAAGTGAGCAAAAATCAACAAAATACACAACCAGTACAAAACAAATTGAACAAAAACGATCAAAACAATGAAACAAATCAATCAAAATATATAATACAACCAAGAAAATAAAAAGTTAACAAAACAATAAAGCAAATTGACTAATAAGAGTATAATAACCTGAAAAAAATGAATGAAACAATTACACAGCATTAAGATACTCACTGCTTCTTTATGACAAACTTTTATTTACACTTACTCAAGTAGTTATTTTTAGGTGACCTCTATTTCTACTTGAGTCATTCAGATTTTGAAGTAACAGTACTTTTACTCGAGTACTGTTTTTGTGTACTCTACCCACAGCTGTTCTTTAGACAATAAAAACAGGTTATGAGGTTTCACACTTACCATGTGTAAAAAGCATAAAGATGAGAATTTTCTCCAGAAAAGACAGCAACATTTTTGACAGTAGCCCTGCAAAAATCTGACGAAAAACTGCTATTGTGTCTGCTATTGTGTGTACTCTGTCTCTGCTTCACTGAAGATTCAGCCTGACATGACGTTTAAATAGGCCTGTCTGTGACGTTCAACTGAATATTCAAAACACTCACTCCGTCCAGACACCCAACAAGTAGACAATAGCACCTGTCCAAATACCATTGTGTGATTAATTATGCCTTGAATTCAGTGTGTCCCTGTGCAAACACTCTGGTCACGAGCAACTTATCTCATTGCCTTCCTACCTGCCATGAGAAACAGGTCACTGCAGCTGCTATTTGTCATCACACTGCTCATCACAAAGGGACAGGAGGTGCCCTCAGGAGGTTGCTCTGCTCAATAAAGGAGCTGCGAGTGTTTATCAGGCCGACACGGATGCATGACAAAGACTTGTGACCAGTTTCACTGTCTTTTGGCGTCTCTTTTGACAGAATCAAAAACGCTCTTGTTTTTACAGCTGGATGTGTATTTGTGGTTTTGTTATTTGACCCACAATCGGACCGGTTGATATACAATGTCCTTAAACATAGGTGGTTCCACCAGGGTATTGATTGTGTTCTAACCCTTCATTGGGCAAGGAACCATATATGGTCACATCTGCAGCCTTTAAAAATGGCACCGCCACGTCGCCATGCTGGAAACTGCAGGGTTTTTTTGCACTGTATCCAACGGCGTAGATTTTGTATGAACATTAAGGGTAAAAATGAAGAAGAAAAAAAAAACAAAATAATAAAGAAAATGGATTTTAAAAAATTAAGAACATCATGTGACTCTGGACACTTTTTTTCCTTTCTGGCCAAAAATGGCTCTTTAGACTGTAAAGGTTGCCAACATCTGGTTAAGATCCAAAAGTGGGCCACAGTCTCGAGTGGGTCACAACATATGCAATGAGAAAAATCTTTAAATATTTTGTTGCTTTGCACCTGATGCCGGACCTTTATTGTGATGTGCAGAATCTGTTGCCACGGTAACACAAACATTTGATTGAAAAATGATGTATTGTGTATGTAGTATGTTTGTATTATTTCATTTCGCTCATTTTCACTCAGTTGGTTCATGATTTTATTTGATTTAGTTCAGTTTCATGGTTATTTTCTTTATTTTTTGTTATTTTTATGAAATAGGTTTTCATTTATGTCATTCACTTCATGAAATTTGATCATTTTCTTGATTATTTAGTTAATTTTTTATTCATTCATATCAGTCACTTTATTTTTGCTCTTTGTCTGGATTATGTTTTTTATTTCAGGGTTAAATTGTTAATTTTTTATATTATTATTTTAATTATTCTTCATTTTGCTCATTTTGATTGTGTATAAATTGCATAAATTGCTTTTCAAGACTAAAATACAACTAACAATATTACATGTTACATGACATGACATTTTTGTGGATGTAATTACAGTTTACAATGATTTTTTTGTCCCTTTTTTGGTTATTTAACTCATTTTAGTTTATTTTCTTGAATAATTAGATTATAGAAACACAAAGAAAAGAAAACAAAATTTTACAAGAGAAAAAAACAATTGCACAGTCACTATACTGGGGGATTTGTAAGAGGATAAAGGGGTCAAAGAGGTCAGGGAACAAGGTCAGGTCAGTAAAATTTTAAAGCCTGTATTATAAAATATGAAGAGAAGCTGCATTTCTGCCACTGTAGATTACTTATTAAAATATTTGAAAAACATTTGATTATGATGATTTAATTAAAAATAATAAACAACGTGAGTTAAAACAACATCAACATAATAATCAAGAAAATGACAAATTAACACTGAAGATAAATAAGCAAGAAAATGATTAAAAATGAACAAAATGCAATAATTAAATTGAGCAAAAATGAGAAAATAATAAGGAAAATTAATACAAATGAGGCAAACAGTCTGTGCAATGACTAAAAGTTCAAAGTTATGACCAATTTATGCATGAAATACCATATAATTTACAAACTACTGGAGTGACACATGACTGTTTAATGTCCTTTTCTGTTCTGAAAAGTGTGGGTTGTCATTTTGGGCTGGGCAGCATTTAAATCAATAAATCGATAAATAAGTGTCCTTTATCCGTAGAGTTTATAGATGTTATCAGATAACAAGCAACACATTTTTCCGTCTGTGTTTTTGTTTTTGACGTTACAGGTGCTGCTTGTAAAAGGGCAGAAGCGATAAACGTCTTTCTGGTTATCTCTCAGAGGAACGTTTCTTATCTCTGCTCGCGTCCATCATCTTAATAAGAAAAATTAACGCTACATGAGGAATTGGGGCCACCGTCTTGATTGCACAGTTACGTTGTCGTGGTGTTGTCGACCTCTTTGCAACAGCGCAGGATGCTGTCATAAAAGCCATAAACGTAGGCTAAAGCTTGGAGGTGACTTGTGATCTCTGCCGCCTTATCAGAACTGAATCGAGGATCATGGGACAAAGAAAATCCTTGTGCCAATAATAGCTTCTGCACCTGATGAAGCAAAGGTTAACTTTCTGTCTAATGAATCACAGAAAAGCACGGGGGAAATGATTGAAATGTACAACTGCTCAATAACACGCAAATGACTTGTCTTGTCTTGACATGTAGAGTACACAGAGACAGTACTCAAGTCGAAGTGTTGCTACCGTAATGGTTCAAGTAGAAGTACTCGTAAACATTCGTACTTGAGGAAGAGTAAAACGCTGCATAGCTACTGAGTACTTCATAACGTGGAAATTATTACAAACAAATATACAGCCTTCAAAGATATAGTTTCACTATTTTTGTTTGTTAATCAGTATTGTTGCTTGATTCGTTTTTACTAACCTTGTTGCTTACATTGCTTATTTCTCATTC
Source organism: Pseudamia nigra (assembly GCA_029823295.1). Taxonomy (NCBI): domain Eukaryota; kingdom Metazoa; phylum Chordata; class Actinopteri; order Kurtiformes; family Apogonidae; genus Pseudamia; species Pseudamia nigra. The sequence goes on along the minus strand of JAQQAE010019423.1, from coordinate 5,739 downwards.
AATTTGTTGATTATATTGTTTGTTTTTGTTTTTTGATTTTCTTCCTTTATTTCTTATTTTTTTGCTTATTTTGTTCATGTGTACTTACATTAATTTTACAATTGCTGTGTTCAATTTGTTAATTTTCTTGATGATTTTGTTCATTTATTTAAAACTCGTTTTCTGTTTATATTGTTGCTTTTCATCATTATTTTTGTACATTTTTGCCCATTTTGATACTTAGTTTATTCATTTTGATAGTTTGCTTTATTTTTTTTTGTTATTTTGTTCACTTTTTTACTTTCTTTGAAACAGTATTGTTGAATGATTTGTTAACTTTTACTATTTTTGTTGCATAATTGTTTTTTGTTCATTTTTGTTAACCTTTTCAGTTATTTTGATCATTTTCACTCAGTGTTGCTTTTATTTTGTTCCGCATTGTTTCTTTTATGATTTATTTTCATTTGTTTTGTTCATTTTATTTATGTTATTGTTTAATCTTGTTTATTCTCTTGATTATTTTCCTCATTTTGTGGAGTATTTCCATTCATACTTTTTATGTTTCTCGATGATTTTGTTACTTTTTTTCATTTTGTTGCCTTTTATGATTATTGTTGTACATTGCTGCTCATTTTATTTGTTCATTTTGATAATTTTCTGCAATGGAGAAGGACACGTTTTTCATCACGATGTAATTAAGAGTAAAAAGTGCTATGTAAATACTCTTAGAAGTATATTTTATGAGAAAAACAACTCAAGGAAAGGAGTAAACGTACTAACCACCTCTTTTGATTACCCCCAAATTGTGAAATGTGACTTTCAGCGTCCTCATCCACACACATGACTTTGATGTTTTCATGTCAAGGAACCTTCAAAATATTCCATAGGCCATAAATTCCTCCTGATAATCCAATGAGCTTTCAGAAGGAAATGATTGCTATGATAACCAGCAGAATCAGACCTGCCCACACTCCTCCACTCCGCAGTGGCTGAAATCAAAGGATCCTTGAACTGCAGTAACACATCGTCTAATGGGCCTCGGTGACACCACACACACTGGGATTCTACTCTGCAAGTAAGTCAGACATTGAAAATAAAGTGTTGTGAATGAGTTGGCTGCCAGTAAGTCATCACATTTTAGGCCAAAAGAAGTTATTGTGGTATTTTACTGCTGCTCCTTGACCCAAACAGTATGTAAATGTTACGTTAATTATTGTTCTGGTGTGTGGCGACTGCAAATATTGTATCATAACATTAACAAGTAGTGCCAGAAATAACATTTATCAAGTCTGTGCTGAAGACAAGAAGCAGCACAACTGTATTATGCATTCATTTTTACCTCAGCATTCTTGAATTCACCCACAGACTGCACCTCTATGAAGTACAATGTTGCAATAAACATCACAGAATAGATTAACGGCGTTGGAATTTGGTTATTTCTTCTGCATTTCGGGTTACTCTAGAAAAAGTAATTGAATATTTGGCTATGAAAATAAGTAATTAGAGTATTTCTGCTGTTACTATTTGACCCTAAACCAGGGCTGTCTATCCTTTACAATACCAAGAGTCGTTTTTTGACAGAAAGAAAACAAAATATGTGTCTGGAGCTGAACCCTTTACACACTACATGAGATCCGACATGAGTTTTTCTTCATTTTGTTTCATATGTTCATTTTGTAGAATTTTTCTTTACTTTATTGATTATTCCTAATTTTTGGTTACTATTCTGGAGGGTTTTTTGTTCATTTTGTTGATTATTTTGTTCATTTTCATTCAGTTAATTTACAGGTTCAGTTGTTTTTGTCAGTTTTCCTAATCATTTTGTTCATTTTCTGCATTTTTTTCAGTTTTGCCTTAACTTTGTTCATTTTTGTTCACTGTATTGCTTTTGTTGACTTAACTATTTTGCTCAGTATTGTTTATTTTATGATTTATTTTTATTTTTGTACTTTTTCCATTTTGCTTTTTTTTTCATTCCGTTTTAAATTTTCCTGCTTACTTTGCTTGATTCTCTTAATTTTTCATCACTTTTGTTCATTTTGCAGATTTTTCCAGTCAGATTTTGTTCATTTTTCTTCATTTTTTAAAATTCTATACATCTCTGTGAGTTTTAATTAATCTCTGTAAATTATTCTGATCATTAGTGTCTATTTTTTGTTCATTTTCTTGTTTATAATGTCAGTTTCCTTGAATATTTTTCTCATATTAAAAAAAATTCTGCTGATTTATCCATTTGCTGATTTTAATGCTTTTTGTTAATTTTCCTGATTATTTTACTCAGGTTTGTCATGATTTGTCATAATTTTGATTATTTTTCATCAATTTATGTATTATATTGTTCATCACATTCATTTTCTTGATGATTTTGTTTATTATAAGCATCAGTTATTTTTTAATGCTTGTGCATTATGGAGTGGTGCTTATTTACTGTAGCTTATTTTGATTCATTATAATATGTTACTCCCATCAGTGGACAAAGCCGCAGGAGCCACCGGAGAGGGGCTAAAGAGCCACATGTGGCCCCCGAGCCACAAGTTGCAGACAAGTTGCCTTTAAGGGTTAACACCTTAAAAGTAAAATGTTAAAATAAAGTTTCCAGAACAGACTCATCCCATTTCAGTGTATTTTAATTCATTCAGTTTTGTGACACTTTAGCAAAAATAATCAAGTTTCGGGTTTAAAAATGAAAACCTCTGTGTTTTTTGCTGCTGTTTAACCCAAACAGTATGTAAATGTCAGGTGTATTATTGCTGTGGTACTGTATGTGGCAGACAGATGAATAAAAAATTCATCATTCAGTAAATACAGTATAATGAGGATTATTTCATTGCATAATCAAGAAGTGTAATAAATAAAGTAATTTTCTGCATCATTTCTATCCTGGAGATAAGAAATACTGTAAAACCAGTCTGACAAACATCGTATTATAACATGATTTTACCTCAGTACTTTTTAACCCACCGCAGCCTGACCTCTGAAAGTACAATGTTGCAATAAACTTCACAGAATCAGTTAACCCTATGGAATTTGGTTAATTTGTGTCTATTTTGGGTCACTTTAGGTCAAAGTCATAAAATATCAGTGTAAAAAAATGTAACTGAGGGTATTTTTGTTGAAAAGGATATTTTATTATTGCTTTGGGAGTAGTGACATTTGCATCATACCTGTGGTGTGATGCAAATGTCAAAAGAAAGTGAAACTTGTAGGTTTATGGGCAGATATGTTAACAAAAAATGTAGAATAAATTTGTTGATGATGTTCTAATTCACTAGTGCTGAATCAGAACATCGTCAATGAGCTGATTTCTCTCCAAACACACAGAACTTTGACAGTAGTGTTAATATTAAAAGCGCCACACCTCAACATTGCAGTGCTTTCTGTTGCTGGAGGCTGAACAGTTTGGCCTCAGTGACATTTTAGACAATGTAGCAGCTTTTGTCCTTGTTCCTCAAGTTGCAGCGAACAAACCTTGTGCCTGTGTTTTAAAACAGAAACACTCACTTATTTCTGTGAATTTTCTTCAGTCTATCAAATACGAGCACTGCTTTCCACTTCTCTTTTGTTGTCTCAGCAAAATACTTTTCTAACTTGCAGTGAAATGCAGATGAAGTCCTGTAACTCAAAGCTATTTTAACATTTTCAGCACCCCCCTCGTGCTGTAACTATGGTGCATATTTTTGTACTGTTACTGTTACTGTTCACCTCTCAATCCAAGTAAAGTGTAACTTCCCTGCGATTGACATTCATTCGACTGACAGGAGTTTTATCTTTAAGAGGAAGTATAGCACAAACAATAAACTCAGACATGATTGCTTTTGGAACACAATAAGAACAGTAGAGGTGTAAAACCGACATAAACATCAGCAACGTGTTCTCAGGCGACTCAGTAAAGCAATAAAACTCTCTATAAAAATCTGACACACTTTTGGCAAGGATGAACATGACTTCAAGGACTAAGTGTACTCAGCATTATCAATGAAGCTGTCAAAGTACTGGAAAATGAAACAAAGTGATCAGGCTCTGGGCTACTTAACATTGCATTTTGAAAAAGAAAATGTCAGTGTGTTAGTTAAAGTTTGACAGTTGAGGTAACATTTGGAGGTAAAAGCTGTTGAGGATAATAATTCACCCACACGAGGGATAAAATGGGTATCATTGCAGCACACTGAGGTCGAGGTTGTGCTTAATTGACCGAGAAATATGGCCATATAAAAGCATAGTTCAACAGCAGAGCACTTGGTCAAAAGGAGCTAATAATCAATTGGATTTTGTGATGTATGAGTTATTTTGTGTTACTTCAGAGAAAACTAAGTGTCAAATTGGCAGTAATCTCAAATACCAGGCAAAGTCCAGATAAAACACAGTAACTCAAGTAACTGTGTTCTGCTATAACTTGAATTGTTGTTGTTTTTTTACATAACTTACCTGTTTGTTGTATTTATTATTGTATACATTGCAGTATATTGTTTGTGATTCTGTTGTTGTATAATCCTCACTGTGAAATTCATTAGGTTATTTATCGGTTTGTTTGTTCACAACATAACTCAAAAAGTTATTTTCAGGATAGGTCAGAAATGGCAAAAGGACCAATTTATTAAATTCTGGGAGTGATCGGGCTCATCATCTGGATCCAGATTCTTAAAGGATTCTTCACCATTGTGAGATAGGACAAAAGTCAACATTTGTCCATGTAACACCACAAATAAAACCCAGAAAATTTTGTCAAAAAATACCACAATAGATTCTATGAAATCACAAAGTTTCATCAAGATATGGACAATATTCCAGATACAGTCATCCAGAATGCTTATATTTACAGGGGTTGAGGAAAAAAATCTACTGTAAGGTAGTAAATAAAGCTATAGACATGCAACTGATACCAAATTGTAGTGGAAAGTCTGCTGATTCAGTGATGTGCCCATGGATTTGATTTATCTTCAGCATTTAATGAGCTAGATCCCAAAGAAAACCACCATTATGGATTTTTTTTTGTGAATATCTGTTGAACTAATAATGATATGTATGTGATTCCAAAAGGTAATCATAGATTAGCATGGTAAAAAAAAAATCCAATAATGAAGGTCAAATAAATTTAGAAATATTACCTTTGGTACAATACTGTATCATTATGAAGAAAGTGAGCAGGTTCAAATGATGATAGTAGGTTTTCACTACGAAAAGAAATTGAGCTGCCTTGGTGGAGGTCTGTGCTGTCTGAGTGCTTTCTACTTAATACTGTATTTTTAATTAAGAGGGAAATTCTACTTTAAGCAACAAAATTAGTCAAAATGAATCAAGCAAACAATATTGGTTAAAAAAAAGAACAAAATAAGTGACAAAATCACCAAAATTATTATGGAAATAAATGAAAATGACCAAAATATCTACAGTATTTCAATTCAGTATATCAGGTTGCAATAAATTCCATGGTGTGAAGTTATTCACTTCCAGATACCTTTTAACTCTTACTCAAGTACTTATGTTTCTGAGTACTTTTATTTCTACTCAGTCATTAGAGGTATAATTTAACATGACTTACTTGAGTGCTTTCTCTGTTGCTGCACCCTCTCTTACACTCCATCCATCCATCCATTTTCTACCCCTTAATCCTCACAAGGGTCAGGGGGGCGGGGGGTGCTGGAGCCTATCCCAGCTGACTTAGAGCGAAGAGGGCGTACACCCTGGATGAGTCGCCACTTCATCGCAGGGCTGACACATAGAGACAGACAACCATTCACACTCACATTCATACCTATGGAC
>JAQQAE010019422.1:0-10937 GCA_029823295.1 Pseudamia nigra | reverse complement strand
AATAATAATAATGAATAAATGTGCAGGTAGGGGTGTGTAATACATACTTTATATGGGAGTTTGTCGTGGATCCAGAATGGATTAATTGGTTTTACATGTATTTTTATGGAAAAAGTCGCACCCCTTAACAACTGATTCGGATACAGGCCGTGACGCCGGAACAGATTATCATCGGTATGCGAGGCACCACTGTACTTGGCTTTATTTCAGTGAGAAAAAGTGTAAAAATTGGAGCAAAAAAGACTGAAATCTAAAAATAAAATGAATAAAATAATGAAAATGAATAAACTAAGCAAAAAAAGTATACAATTAATCACAATAATGTACAAAATAAGTAACAAAACTGAACAAAATAGTCAAACAGCCAAAATAGTAAAGTCTAATGGTAAAATAACAAGCAGACAAAGAAAATAAGCAAAACAATCAGCAAAAATGCAAGTAAATTAAATAAAAGTAAATTCACCGTATCATCATGAAACTGAACAACAAATCGACAAAATAAGCAACAAAATTAGGAAAAAGTATCAAACTAATCAAGGAAGTAAACAAAATGCATAAAAAACAAAAAATACAACCAAATAATTAGAAAAATAAACAAATAATCAACAGAACTAAACAAAAATCAACCAGATAAATAATCAAGGTATCTGATGCTGTAGTAAAGTCCATGTTTTGAAGTTACTCGCTGCTTGAGTAGTTCTTTATCTGATGCTCTTTCCCAGCACTTATTTTATGAATGCATCTACTTCTACTTGAGTCACCAGAAATAAAAAGTAACAGTACTTTTACCTGAGTATTGTTTATGTGGACTCTGCCCACTGCTGGAAATGTTACAATAGCTAGTCACAGCTAAATCTTATTCCGGCAGGTCAGTGATCAGGGTAAGTGTAGTTTTCGTGTTTTCCTCAGTGTCCATTCTCCACTGTCACGTCACGCCACAGTTAGTGACAGATTATTCGTGTGGTATCTGGGTTTTCACACTCACCTGGCCTGTCGGATCCCACGGAGTTTTTGGGTTGTTGTTGTTGTTGGTTTTTTTTTTTTTTTTTTTTTTTTTTCAAAGTGGAGCCATGAGATAATCCGCGAGGTTGAACCGATGCTCTACTTTGGTCTAAAGTGTTTGACGACGGACTGATGACACATCCAGCCGTGTGGATGTGGAGCACGGACGCGGAGAGACAGACACACGGTCACGCTGACAGACCGTCCTGCGTGTCTGAGCCGCTGGGCAGGGAGGCTCTTGTTTCTACCCGCGTTGGAATGGACAACGGCGCCCTCTACTGGTCAACAGATTAATGCATCGTTAACTCGGGCCCGGACCTACATGTATGGCAAGGGGCGGTTCTAGGTTCTGTTAGACCCTAGACAAAAAAAAAACAACAACAAAAAAAAATCACAAGGTGCCCTCCTAGTACCAACGTTTAGACGAGAACTTCAATTCAACTTTAATTATTCATGTGCCACTCCTTTATTACAGTATTTACATTTCCTTTCGCATGGACAGACACACTTAACATGGCTCTAGACCAGGGCTGGACAACCTTTACAATCTGAAGAGACATTACAGGGCAGAAATAAAATAAAATTGTGTTTAGAGCCACAAAAAACATTGAAACCCTTTACATTTAATAATAATAATTTGGTTATTATGTGATTCTATTTTGTTTGTTTGTGCTCATTTTTTTGTTATTGTCTTCACTTTTGCTAATTTTGCTTCATTTCACTGTTTATTTTTGTGAATTTTTGTTTGTTTTTGGAGATTATTTTGCTCATTATATTTGTTTATTTTTGCTCTTTTTTTGTTTATAATCAATTACTTGACTATTTTGTTCCGCTTTTTGATTTTTTTGTTATTTATTGAATTCATTTTGTTCAAATGTTGTTCAAATGACTTCAAATGTTTGTGAATTTTTTAAGCATTTCCTTGTTATTTTGCTCAAGTTTGTCATAATATTGTTCTTACTTATTCATCATTTTCTTAGATTTATTTATTTATTTTTACTTTTTGCTCATTTTTTATCATTTAATTTATCACACTTATTTAATCATGTCCATGTTCTTGATTATTTTGTTCATCTGTGTAGATTGTGTTTTGTCTTATTTTTGTTGATTATGTAGTTCATTTTTTTCATTTTTTCTTTTTGCTGACTTTGTCATTATTTTTGTTTCATTAACATGTTACATCCATCACTGGACAGTCACAGGAGCCACTGGGGAGGGGCTAAAAAAAACACATGTGGCCCTGGAGCCACAGGTTGAAAACCCCTGTTCTATACAAATGATTCATCTTTTGTGCTGGAGTCTGCACTGGAACTACTAAAAATGTATATTTCGAGTGTGATGAAAGTACTGTATACATTTTTGAATATAGCCTATAGGGGGCAACTCTACTCTCTTGTAACTGTCAATGCTGTTTTTAAAGTTTGTCAACTCTCCGGGGCCCCTAGTTACCTGGGGGCAAAACAGTTGTCTGGTTTGCCTGGTGGCTTGCAGCACCTCTGTGTGTGGTGGAACTCATTGACCCCCCCTTTTGAACTTATATTTTGTAAAAAAAAAAAAAAAAAAAAAAAGTTTGTTTTTAAATTATTTTATTCGTTTAAAACATTTTGTTGTTCACTTTTGTTTATGATTTAATTCTTTTTTTGGTTTACCTTAATTATGCAGATTTTACATTTTATTATCTTTTAAGAAATATAAAAATTCTATGGTCTATGTTTGTTTGTCTATTCATAATTGTAGTACTACTGGAAACTTGCATTTAAATCACTTACAGTGTTTTGACATTTACATGTTGAATGAATAAAGCAAGTGAATCATTAGAGAAACAGAACTCATCTGTCATCTGTCTCATTTTCATATTGCCCTCAAACTAAAAATTAATGACTCATTATTGAAGATTATAGGATGCTAAATTGTCTAGAACAGCATAAAAATGCCACCAAAGCCTCAAAACACGTTCTGTGGCCCATGTGTGGTGTGTGATAATAATTGTGACCTCAGCTGTATATGTACTTGTATATCACAGTCAGTGGGAGGTACCATCTCCTGTACATCTCATGACATGTGAGATACCAATACAGATTGAAGATGCATCAAATCTGTGGGCACATTACTGACTCAGCCGACTTTCCTCTACAATTTGGTGTCAGTTTAATGTCTATAGCTTTATTTGCTATCTTACAGTAACTATTTTTCCTCAACACCTCTAAGTATAGGCACTATATCTGGAATATTCCCCAATATTCCAGATATAGTGTATTCTGGACCAAACTTTGCGGTGACATTGGTCAATAATAACAGCAAATAAAAATACATTATGCAATGATGTCTAAAAATCAAAATACATAAAACTTTGAAAAAAACAAAAACAAAAAATCAACAAAAACTAGACAAATAATATTCAAAATTTGAACATATCAGCTGGCATAATTACTAAGGGATAATAAGGATAAATAAAGTTAATTCCATTCTATAATTGTGCACTTGCTATAGCCATATCCGTGGATATCGTTGCTATGGCAACTACACTGTGTGCACAATTATTAGGCAAGTTGTATTTTTGAGGATTAATTGCATTATTGAACAACTACAGATTCCAAAATGTTAATAAACCTCAAACATGAATATTTAAGAAAGTAAAAGTGAGGTTTTGGCTTTCATAGAATATCCATGTGTGCACAATTATTTGGCAACTATTAGTGTGCAGAATTATTATGTAAGTAAATGAAAAACAGACATCCCCCATCTCATTTATTTATTTTCATATGTTAAAGTGAGAATAATAAACAAACAACTCAAAATGTACAAATAACAATTTTGACATTTCTAACAAAAGTGACTAATATATCTACCCTTCTTTTTAATAACAGCTATAAGCCTTTCATTTATGAAATTTATCAGTTTTTTGATCTGTTGGCGATCAACTTTTTGACCACAGCCTCCCAGACACTGTTCAGAGGGGTGTACAGTTTTACTTCACTGTAAATCTCCTGTTTAAGAAGGACCCACAAGCTCTCAATAGGGATTAGGTCAGGTGAGGAGGGGGCCATATCATTATTCTTCCATTTTTAAGACCTTTACTGGCTCTAGCCACACAGTGGAGTACTGGGATGCATGCAATGGAGCACTGTTCTGCATAAAAATCACGGTCTTCTTGAAAGACCCACTTTTTCTGGACCACTGTTTGAAGAAAGTCTCTTCTAAAATTGGCAGTAGTCTTCAACCCGTAAAGGTCCAACTCGCTCATCTTTACTAATACCAGCCCATACCAGTACCCCACCTCCACCTTGCTGACGTCTGAGTCGTAGTGGAGGTCTGTGCTACTGATCCAGCTGTGAGCCCATCCATCTGATCCATCAGGAGTCATTCTCATCTCATCAGTCCGTAAAACCTTTGAAAAATCTGTCTTCACATATGTCTTGGCCCAATCTTGACATTTCATCTTATGTGTCTTGTTTAGTGCTGGGTGGGTTTCAGCCTTTCTTACCTTGCCCATGTCTCTGAGCACTGAATATCTTCTGGACACTCAAGGTAGGGTGCAGTTCTGGAATATGACAGTACTGCAGAATGATGAATTCCTGGTGACTTCATTTTTGATTCTTTTCAAATCTTTAGCAGTCAGTTTGCATCTTTTTTTCTTGTTTGCAACAAAATGTTTGATGGTATTGTGGTCATGCCCCAAAATCTCTGAAAGACTTTTACAGTTTTTGACTTTTCTAAGTCAGTTAAATCTCTTTTTTGGTTCATTTTGCCTGAAGAAATGAAGGTGCCTAATAAATGTGATATCACACCTTGATATAGGGTACTGATCTGTCCAGGATACATGCCCTCTCATTGCACAAATACACATCACCTGATATGCTGAAATCCAAAAATCATTCAAGTTCATACAGCTAAACTTCCTTAGTGTTTAGAAACATTATACCATTGAAAAAGAAAATGCATTCCATCAGTTCAACACATTTAGCAGTACAGTTGCCAGAACTATGATGGGTCAGGTAGAAAAGTTTATAGCCTGCCTTGGCCAAACCCCAGGTCTGAGCAAAAATATAAGCCATTCTAGTCGATCAGTAGGCCTTAATGCAACTATAAGCCATTATTAGGTCTTAGCAAATGTATAGGCCAGATGCTTCCTTCAGCAGGCCTTAATTGACAATATTTTAGGCCATGTCAAAAGGACTCATTAGCAATATAGGCCAGGTGCATACTGCAAAAGGCCAAGGCAAAACTATACATGAGATGGGTTTTACAGCAGACCTCAGCAAAAGTATAGCCCAGAGGGTATAACTCCAGAACTCAGCAAACGTATAGGTGTCCGAAATTAGCTCTTTGCCAACCCCTTGTCTAGGACAATATAGATTGGTGGTGGGTGCATCATAAATATCTATAAAGTAGATTTTTTATGGGCTAAGAAAAACAGGCCTCTTTTCAGCTTAGTGTGCATTTTCCATATAATACAAGAAAGATTACACGCTGCAAGAGAATTTTCTAAAGCAGTAAAAGGTATAGAACCCCAGTTCAGGTGGGACAAAAACAACTGGAGGAGCATTGACAATTAAGTTAACTGGTAATGGGTCAGTAACATGACTGGGTATAAAAAAAGCATTTTAGAAAGGCAAAGCCTCTCAGATATGAAGACGGGCTGTGGGAACTGTGTCTAACAATTTTGGAACAATTTCAGAAAAATGTTCCTCAATGTAAAATTGTGAAGATCCCACCATCTACAGTGTATAATATGATCAAAACTTTCAGAGAACCAGGAGGGTGGCTGAAGGTCAAAACTGGATGCTCATGATCTTTGGGCCCTCACTGCATTAAAACCAGACATGATTCTCTACTGGAAATAACTACGGTACATGGGCTCAGGAACACTTTCAGAAATCACTGTCTGTGAACACAGTTTGCTGTGCAATCCACAAATACAAGATACATCGTGCAAAGAGGAAGCCATATGTGAACACGATCCAGAAATGCCTCGAGCTCATTTAAAATAGTCTGGGATAAAATGGAAACTGTCCTGTGATCAGATGAATTCCATCAAATTCAAAAGCAGCAAATATTTTCCATGAAATGGTAAAATGTCTGTTCCAATATATGTTGTTTATATTCAATTGGGAATAAAATATGGGTTTATGAGATATGCAAATCATTGCATTGTTTTTGTTTACATTTTACATAACTTCCCAACTGTACTGGAACTGGGGCCGTGCATAATGCTTCTGTTTAAACACAAACATTCAAATTTGACAGAACTGCATGGTTTCACTGCAAAGTACACAAAATATTGTAATCTGAATTTGAAAAAAAAGAAATGTAGTCAAGTAAAAAGTAAAACACTTGCCTTGGAGATTTTATAAAGTGTAAACTACTCGAGTATTTTATCAAAAGCTTTTTTGTAGATATTAATAAATTTCACTGAGTTGCCTAGTTACCAATAAATGTTCCAACCAGGATGGACAGCTGAAAAATAAGAATAAAATCCCCCAGCAAAATCAGTTTTTCAGTGCTCATATTGTCTACAACTATTCTTGATATCACTATGAAATGAGAAAATAATGCTCAAGACTAAAAATGTGCATTTCCAGCAAGCTGAGTGCTGCACTCAGCTTGACAACCTGCTCACGTATGACTTCCCCCAGGAGTGTCATAGCATGCTGGGGTGGGGCAGCCATTATATATCTGTAATAAATAACAAAACAATTGTGTATAAAACATGAGTCCTTTATTGCTTAAAGAATACAGTTTTATAATATAGGTGAGTGAAAGTGTATCACAACTAGTTACTTGTCTTTACACTGAGGATTTACCACAGTCACAATGCAAATGTTTAGATACTGCACCCAAGGATCGAGGAATAGCAAATTCAGCCTGGATATCAAAGCAATTTACAAAGTCAGAGGTTAACAATCCTTAACATTGTTTACACTGACCTGGAGTCAGCAGTGAGACTCACAGCTGCACCTAGACCTTTAAAAAACACTAATTCTGGGCTGTTAAATCTATTCACTATCTTTGGTTCTATGAGACAAAAATATTGTTTCTGAAAGGTGTAGCTAATAGTGATACTGTGGGTGGTTCAAGGCAAGAACAAAAAACAGTATCTAAAAGAGCAAAAAAATAAAAATCCTCCATTTTTTCACTACATAAGAAAAACTAATCTGATATTCACAAGTTCTCAAAAAGTCTCGGTTAACGAAATAAACCAGTAGGGGGTGAATGAAATCCATTTCAAAAAATTACCACTAAACCACAAGGAGGACCTGGCTGCTCTGAAATGATTCCTATAAACCACCAGAAGGACAACGGATAATGTAAGTAAGTAATTCCAAGGCAGTACCCGATCGATTTATTGACGCATCAAGACAATGTCTACTTCCAGTGTGTCCACGACACATCCAGCAATCTACAAATTATTCACAAAGCAACGTCAAGACAAAATTCAACATAAGCAACAGAAAAATGGGGCAAAGTTTTCAACAGCTGCTTCTCACCCCCCCCCCCAAAAAAGAAAAAAAAAGAAAAAAAAGAAAAGAAATGTGGCTCTTGTATCTGAATGTGTGGCTATCGTCCATTGTTCTCTTCACTGTCCATTCCCTTGTTCCTCGTGTTATGTCACACAGATGTATAACAGCAGTCAAACACATGTAATGTCTCTGCTTATGACAGCACTGGGAGAACTGGGAGCCAAAAACTGTCCCAGGAAGGGGTTCATACAAGTTGAATGACGCCCTGGGATCACATGTCATCCTCTTCATCTTCATCCTGAGAAGAACTGGCCTGCTGGGCAGCGCTGGCAGATGCTGCTGCCATCTGTGCCTGTTGGGCCGCTTGCTGCATCTGCAACCACTCCTGCTGGGCGAGTTCTGCCTGCTGCTGTCGTGCCTAAACATACACAGGAAGATAGTAATCAGTGTTTTTGGCTAATTGCAAAGAATCACACTGTGATATCTTCTAATTAATTACAATTTTCAGCACTTTACATGGATGTCTGGACATTAGTAGACACATTGTGCATTTCAAACATACCTCAACACATGTTCATATTGAATCATTTACATAGACGGCTGAATGTGGAGATATTTCACACCTTGTATTTAGGTGCCACATGGCAAGAAAAGGAAACTTGTACATTCTTTTTCAGTAATGACCCTCAGACTCTGACAATGACTGCGAGTGCAGTCTCTTACTTTGCTGCAGATATTACACCTTTACGACTGTTCTGTTATGTGTACTAGAGGTCAACCAATTATCAGCCGGGCCGATTATCGGCGCCGATATTTGGAATTTTGACATATCGGAACAGGTGTTTTTTAAATCTGACGGGCCGATATCAAGAAATCTATTAAAAACTGGGTTTTTTCAACTCCGCCAACCCTCTCCCTCTCTCCTGCCGCTTCCGTCTCAGCATTATCCCGCCCACGGCGCCATCTGATTGGTTAAAACAAACCAGTGTGTAAGCTGTGTGTGTGTCCTCAGACACACATGGCAGAGAGGTAGCATTTTCTTGTGCGCTGAGCTTGTTCAAGCTCCAGAGAACGCAAACGTGACAAAGGTAAACGCAGAAAACTCCTGAAATTGTAATAAACATCCCAGTGCTCTATGTCTACTAACTTTACAGCGTGCTTCAAAATAGAGCAGAGTAATATTAGCTGCCGCGAACGTACCTCCCATACCTCTTATGCACCTCCCGACATGTCTGTGAATTACTTGAAAGATGGTGCTGGTAATAATCGATAAACAGTCCGTGATAATCAAAGCATGTGTGTGTGGTTGAGAGAGAGCACATAAACTCAGCTCACTCTTGTTTTCTTATAGGGAAACACGCTGAGGTGGACACTGATTAAGTTTATACCATTACGTTAGTTGTCTGGTCTGGCTGTCAACACTCAGTAGACTATGCATTAGTAATGGGTTGAACGTATATAATGTGGAGAAGGAGTGTCTGTTTGTGTGAAAGTCACATGACAAACTCTACAGCTCACGACTACTACAATAACTTGTGAGTGTAGGATCCATGCACTTCTGGAGCCATTTATTTTCTGTTTGTTTGGTTAAATAAACATGCTTTAGGCATTTAAACCAAGTTTGTATTATTCAACATTTTTACACCAATTTTTTACACTTTTGCTGCAAATGAATATCAGCTCCAAATATTGGTTATTGGCCTCCTTAAATACTAATAATCGGTATCGGTCCTGAAAAACCCATATTTGTCGATCACGAATGTGTACAGATATTTTGTGTATGATTTCTGTTAAGTTTATAAAAATTGTAAAGGTTAATCTGATTGTGAAAGCAAATACAGCATATTAATGTATCCCCCCCCCCCTCACGAGGATTAAGGGGTAGAAAATGGATGGATGGATTTATAAAATTCATTTTCATAATTCCTGAGAATGAAAAATTTGGCACCTTATTGATCAACATTGAAATGGTGATGATGGGTGAGGTTTTTACTTGCAGTAATTTAAAACTGAAACTGAAATGAAAAGAAAAATTAAAGGAACTGCCTTCTACTCTTTAATGCACAACAACATAGTTAACACGCTGTAATCATACCTTTGCAAACAATTCCTGCTGTTGTCTGAGGAGCTCTTCCTCCGGAATGCCCAGGTTTTCCAGTCGAGAGCTGGCCTTTCTCCTCTTCAGTGCTACAGTTTTACACTCCTGCAGGACGTCTTTCACCTCAGTGATGTATGATGCGAAACCAAGACTTTCAAGGGCTGTGGTTGAAAACGAGGCGAAAAGATTAGCTGCGTTCCAAGACGACACTCCGCCCGTCCTCATTCCTCACTTCATGCATAGCATTAGTGGAGCAAACACAGCCCACACTCCAGGCAGGACTTACCATTGATGACATGTTCAGGAGAGATGGTCTTCTTGTCGGACTTGTTGCATATTTCGTTGGCTTCTGACGATATGAGGTGTATGAACTCCGTGCAGCAGTTTACCACAAGCTCCCTAGCGTCGTTTGCCACGCGTACGTTTGGAAGAGTTTCTTTAATCATTTTGTTTATAGCTGCTCTGGGGATCGTGAGGTCGTCGTCATTTCCAGATGAAGAAGCCATCGTGGCAAACAAATGACCACAAACTAAACAGATAAAAAAAATTCGGCTCACAAGTTTTATGTAATAAACTTTAACGAACACTGACGGGTCAGTCACGATTGAACCACCTTAACGTGTCCTGTCGGGGGCGAGACAACGTCACACTAAACAAATTAAATGTCACAAACCGCTTCCTCAAAAATAGCCGGTTGCCAGGTTAGCTTAGCCACGTTGACACTAATAGCCACTTCTGTGCTACTAAATACACGAGGCGCAGGTGGAACTGGCCGCTGCTTTTACATGGAACGTGACAAAAACTTCTATCCAAAAACGCCAAGGCTCAGCGACGACAACACAAAAAACGTAAACGTTGGGGAAATACTTGGCTAGCTAGCTACCAAGCTAGCTATTAGCCGTGGTCCCCATTGAAGGCAAATCACAACCCAGAAGACAAGTGAAAGCGGAGTCTGCAAGCATGGCTAACGCTAGGCTAACAATGAACTACCGCTGCCGAGTTTAACCAAACCCTTCTTGTGTAGGTAGAGGCGTCGATTACAATACAGTGGCACAACACAGCAAGTTACCCACACTTTCACTGACCAAATGGGTCAAACATGTTAAAAATTACAAGCCACTAGTGAATCATTTATAAAAGATTTCTGTTACATGCAGTATTAGCTTAAATCTACGGATATAACGTCAGTCAAAGAGCCGGAAACACTTCCTACAATGATTTGCTGCAGCTGCCTGACGTATACTGCCATCTAGTGGTTACCAACATAGACATAATAAAGAGTAGAGTGCAACATGTCTGTGAAGATTCTCAGTCATCCAGGTCATAGTATCCAGGGCGTGTGGTTTTTTCTTCCATCTTCAGAACTGAAGAAGCTT
>JAQQAE010019421.1:0-10937 GCA_029823295.1 Pseudamia nigra | reverse complement strand
CACCACCTGGTGTTGGGATCGAACCCAGGACCTTCTAGCTGTGAGGCACGAGTGCTACCCACTGCACCACCATGTCGCCAGTTCAAACTAAACAGTAACTAATGATAAATTTGACAAAAATCGTTTACACTGTGATTTGGATGATCACTAAAATTTTATCTGTTGTTCTGTGACCTGTTTCACAGTTTGACTGAAAAATGTATCAGAATCTGTTCATTACTTTTTGCACAAAGTTGTTAATAGGCAAACATCCATCCATCCCTCCATAGATCCATCCATAATCTTCTGCTTATCTGGGTCCAGGTCATGGAAGCTGCAGCCTAAACCCAGACTTCCCATTCCAGCTGATAGACACAGTCCCTCCAGTGTCCTGGGTCTGCCCCAGGCCCTCCTTTCACTTGGACATGGCTGAAACCCTTCCCCAGGGAAGTGTCCAGGAGGCATTCTGATCAGGTGCCTGAGCCACTTCAACTGGCTCCTCTGGATGTGGAGGAGCAGCAGTTCTACTCTGAGCTCCTCACCCTATCTCTAAGGGAGAGTCCAGACACCCTGCAGAGGAAATTCATTTCAGCCACTTGTATATGGGATCTTACTCTTTCTGCCATGACCCAAAGCCCTGACCATAGTCAAACTGTTGGCAGTAAAACATGGACCTCCTTGGTGGAAGAAATCCTCAGATCCTTCATTTCAGTAAAGTGAGTGATGGTTCCTCCTTGGTATTCCCCCTCCCTAGATCTGATGCAGTCTAGTTTTATTGTATTTCAGTTTAAATGAACTCTGTGTCAGATAGGATTTACCAGCACAGGCAGATCTAGTCAGAAGTCTGGTTTGTTTTGGTTCTGGTATGATGACGATACCAGAGTCACTGAGGTTGAACTGTTGAGAGCGGATCAGTAATGTGTCAGATGAAGGAAAAATAAGTCTAATTTGGTCAACATCATTCATAAATCAGAGCTATTCAATTCAATTCAATCCAATCTTTTTTGTATAGCGCCAATCATAATCGCCGATTATCTCTAGGCACTTCACAATTCGAGGCCCAAAGGCGACAGGGGGGAGGAAAAACTTCTTTTAACAGAAGAGAAAAACCTCCAGCAGAACCAGCGGCTCAGGGTAGGCGGCCATCTGCCTCGACCGGCTGGGGTTAGTGGACAGAGTTTCATCATTGGGGGAGTGGGCATCTCCTGGAAAAATTTCCACCATTGAACCTCAATCATTGAACTTAATTTTATTTTTTCTGGTGAACTCTTAATGCATTATTTGAGCCACTTCTGCATACGTTTATAAAAGGAAAGAAAAAAGGAAGAACATGACTAAGAAAAATAAACGTGACAATCAACAAAATGAGCAACAACATCAATCAAAATAAGAAAAAAAATCAAGAAAATAAAGGGGAAAAACAAGAATATGGACAAAATAATACACAAAATGAGCAATAAATAGCCAATTATCAAGAAAATGAACAAAATAAATGGGAAAATGAACTAAAACAGTCAAGATAAGCAACAAAATGGGACTAAAAGCTACTCTTTTAACTGTACGCTAAATAAATTCACGTATTCTGACAAGTCGTCTATGCTTTAAATGTAAGATAACATGCAAAAATAAAGATCTAACTTTTAAATGATCTTGTTTATTTTGATATATTGTTGTATCACAACAAAATGAACAAAATGACCTAGAAAAATCTACATAAATTAATACAAATATTTGAGAAAATAAATAATAATGAACAAAGTAATCCACCAACTGAAATAAATTCAACCCAACATTGGATAAAACCGCCAGAATTTATGTAAAGTTTGGTTTTCATTCAGTAAAAAAATCCACATCATTAATGTAACAGTACTATTGGGAAATAAATGCACATTTTACGAATGTTGTGGGGTGTGAGGAAAAATGTGACTATTAAATAAAACTGAATCATTAAAAAAGACAAATCTCCAAGAAAACACTTCACCATGTACAAATGGAGATCCTAACATCCAAATATTTCCTCAATTTAATATTTCCTCAATTCATTGTGTTCCAGAGTTAAAACTCACCACACTGTTGGTTGTTCCAACAGATAAAACATCTGTTATTCAGTTGTTGGCAGCCCATCTGCACTTTGTGTTGCCAGTCCGTTCAGCTTGTGTTTGAAACAGCTCATGTGATAAAATTGTTTAATATCCCACGGCCAGCTGACAGAGATGTGAAAACACAGTATGGAGGATCATTATCACTGATGGTCGCCCTCTTTCTGAGCAACTCTTATCTCCACTGAGAGCCACAGACTGAGATGTTGGAGGTCCTCTCTAAATGAGGACCATATAATGATCAAATGTCCTTTGGCACATATAATGAGCTACAAGCACTCTGGGACAAAAGACATTTAAAAATGATACTGTAGTGAGCATTTTTCAGAGACTCCTTTCACTTTTACACATCAGATTTAATTGCACACTTACAGGTGTGGGTATTTCTGTCATCCTCTGTATGGCGCCATGTCCCCATGAGCTTTAAGGCAGCTGTACAGTCTGTTTCTGAATGCATAGACGCTAACCACAGCCATGTTTTCATAAAATTTGGTTTGGAGGAAATAAGGAATGCTGCATCATATCATCAGAAAGTAGTGGTAGAGGCTACAGTGTGCATGGCCGTAATCAACAGAGAAGGAAAAAATAGATCATTCTGTTGGTATATTCCACCTAATATGAATGCCATTTTTTTTACAAGAACCTGGAGTTTCTCGGTTGGAAAATACAAGACACACCTATACTCAGGAAGACAAAACCTTCAGGAATGCAAACTTTGAAATGCATGCTAAATGCAGTTATAGAAATACACCTTCTGACTCTAAAACCATTCATTCACACTTATAAACAATGCCAGTTCATGCAAATTTACCAAATGCGTCAAACTGGATGTATATTTAGTGCTTCACATGTATTATAACACACTTTTTCAAACATTGCATAACACACAGTCCTGCTACTGCCAGACTAATTCTTTAATAAAAACTTGTCTGGGCTCTAAAATTTCCAAATGCTCTGCGGCTTAAATAGAACATATCTACAGCCAGTTACAGCAGTCGACAAGATCAAAAGGCAACACTAAACAAACTGCTCTGACAAATGGCAACGCATCATTGTGTCAAACCATATAAGACACACCCCCCATTAGATAAATGGTTGTGATTGACTTCGTGGAAATAAGTCTGAATGGGAGCAGTGATCTACATTTGTTTTCAAATGTGTACAGGTTCCAGGTTAACAACTCATTTCATTGCATGTAATGTGATCATATGTTTTCCAAGACACACTAATGACAAATACTATGTCAAATAAGTAAATATGCAGCTCTTGTAAAAAGCAAATTGTTTCATGCAAAAATAATCTAACTCTTGTAAAAAGTGTTTAATTCTATCAATAGTAGAGGAGACATAAACAGTTATTTTATGTGTAAGTACTAACTAAATGCTGTTAGTATCTGTACCACTCTTCTCTTTTTCAGTTCGTAAATGGCTACAGGAATCATTATTTTCATAAATAGTGTTTCAGCCATAGACTGTATAAAGATGGACAAATCCTCTGTGATGTCAGCCCAAACAGGAGGCTTATTGACACCTCTGGTTATCATTCTGATCTAAAATGAAATTACATGTAGAGTCTAAGTGGAGCTAAGGTGGAATAAATAAAAAGGTGAAGATCTCTGCCTATGCCCTTAATTATGCCCAAATATCAACATTTGGATTATCTAAATGGACAAGTTATATAAAAATTAATCGCTGTACAGTGTTCACAGAAGTAGAGATAAACTACTGAGGCCAAAGCTGTTGTTTGTAGCAGACTATAAACAAATTGATTTCTGTTCTAAGGGTGGTCATCTTAATATGGGACCATAGGGATACTGACTCACTTCTGGAGCCATCCCCCAGTGGACACAAACGGTACTGTGGTTTATGACACATTTAACTCACAGCTGAGTCACAGATGTGGTTGTATGGCTTCAACGCGTATTTAAGCACTGGCAAAAAAAAACAAAAACTGCTTTTTAATGCAGATAAAGAGATGTGAGCTGAATTCACTACTTGTTCTGTGTTCCAGGCGATGTTATAGGACAAGAGCGAGGATGGAAATGTGTGGTCCCTGACCTATATCAGGGAATGTGGAGGATGCTGATTTTCAAAAGCACATCACGAAAGTACATAAGTATATTTGAGTGCATGTATGTTAATGTGGTGCGTGGGAGGAATGGATTTGTCTTCTAACCTGCACTGTTTTCCTCCCATCTGATGTACAATAGACCACACAAAAAAATCCCACAGATAATTGCTGACCTTGAATCAACAGGCATGTTAACACCAATTATATATATTATAAAACCAATAATTTTTGCATTTTAAATATTCACAGAAAAGAAATAAGAAGCCACAAGATGGTAAAGCAGGGACCCACAGCAGACATTCAGAAAGGGCAAAAACAGATAATAAAGAAGGGGAGAGAGCGCAAATGAGCCTTGGGGCCCTGGTGTAATAAGCTTGGCAGCAGCAGAAGCAGCAGTATGACTGGAGATCTGTGTGAAGAGGAGGAAAAAAAGAAAATCAGATGATGGCAGAGGTGAGATGACAGCATTGAGCTGCGTGACGACAGCTACCCCATCGAATTTTATCATCAGTGCTGAAGTCACCAGGGTCATTGCGACATTGCTCCTGTGCTGTTGAAGGAAACCTGTTGTCATTCAGTGCCTTTGGGAGGCCGAGACTAATTTGCTGTGGTAAAATGAATGTCCTTTCTAGCTTTGTGCACTATGTTTCCTTTGGGTATGTAACATACAGAATTACTTGCCTTTCTTAATTATTATGTTTAATTTTTACCTCTTTATTGGTTTTACTAATGCTCCATAATTAATCAACTGCATTGTATGTATTTGAATATTTTGAATTCAGTGACAATGAGCAGAAAGGTGTACAGTGTAAATGAGACAAAATGAAAGTCACCACATACTGAGAATGTTCTGTGCATTTTTTCCTTTATAACTAGGCAAATAGACTAGAATTATAATGCTGCCCACAATGTTATCCAAAATATTGCTGCAAGACATCTTCATGAAACTATGCAGTCCAGTTTTAAGTCAGTATTATCTATTACTTGTCCTCTGCTGGTTTAAATTCATATTTTGTTTAAAGGAAACATATGTGAAAAATAAAGTTTCATGACTTTTCTTGTTATAAAACAGCTCTGGAGGCTCTAAAAATATTGTTAAACTATCAATAGTCTCACTAGAAGACTGTCTTTAAAAGAAAACTGGACCTGAACCAATTCATTTGGATTTCTGGACCTTTGTGATGTCATAAATATACAGTCAGGATCCTCAGAAGCACCAAAACAACTCTGACATCCTGGAGTAATGTGCCAGGCAGGCTAGTCTAGTCCAGCAGCAGCTCATTTGCATTGAAAGCAACAGCCACTTAAACTGCCTGTCCAATGCAAGGCTGACAACAAGGAGAGCACAGACATGATAGAATCAAGAATGTCTGTGGTATTTTGAGATGAAATTTAAAAGGCACTTGAGAATTAAATTAACTTGTTAGTGGACACAATATGTGACCTTTAATATTATGTTTGCTTTTTACAGTTATGACAGTCTTCCAATTTGCTTTCACACTTGTGGGCTTTGGCTCAGTGTATCAAAGCCCAATAAAACTATAATAAACTTGGAAAAACGAAACTTCAACGAAACACGATACTTTTGTCAAAGTGGTCTTTTTGCCACAAATGAAATGCTTTATAAGCACTTTATGAGAAATACAGTTGTTGTTTTTTTTATCATTTCTTTATCAGTTATCTCAAAGTTTTTGTGAAACATTCAAGGTCACACAGAATGAAAATCCATCATTATTGTGGTTTGAGGTTTATATAAACTTTGATATAAAATAAAAGCAGTGAAATTATGAAGTTGCTCAGTACTACTAGTCTTTAGAAATCTTTAAAAACAACATGGACAGCAGGAACAACACATTGACATCACTAGTCACATCCAATCATAGTCCCACCCCCATATGCCAGTACAATTCTAAATTTAAAGCATCACAAGATACAGTCAATCATCCATCATCCATCCATGCATCCACCGTGGATGAGTCGCCAGTTCATCGCAGGGCTGACACATAGAATCATATTCAAGCTAAAATGAGCAATACCCCATTCATAACTGACAATATTTCCACATATGAAAGTGGCCTGGGTCTGATTTGAAAAGATAGGATTTATGCTGTTCAGAAAAAAAAATCTAATATGGGTCCCATTGCAAAAAAATCTGATTTTGCCTGTAGTCTGAACCTAGCCTAGAGGCATTAAAAGAGTAAGAAAAAAATCTAATCTATGGGTTTTATTTACAAAGATTGTTAACAGACATATGTAAGCAGTTCAGATATAAAGTTATGTGGTATAAAAAGGGAGCTTTAAAAAATACATAAATTCACATTCTGATGTAAACAAAAAATACATTATAACGGTTTAAATGGATGGTGTAGATGAATCAATCCACCTTCTGCACAGATTTGACAACAGCACATCATTTTAACCCAGGCATATATTATTTATGTGTTTGTCTTCCTTTTAGCGTTTACTTTATACTCTCCATGTACTGTAGTTTTTGAGGTTTTAATTCCTGTACTACCTCCAGTTTGTGCAGCAGTTCTTTCACCTAAAATGAAATGTACTCAATAAAGTAAGTGTTACTAGCTTCTTGTTATTCATTCATGATATCACTTGTTGCTTAACTACCCGAGGCAAAACCTCACCACTGCAGAAATTACATGCTTCCTTCTAATTCATTAAGTCTGCATCTATTCAGTGCCCCAGAGATAAAGCATTGGAGGTGTGTTTTGGATTATTGTCCTGCTGCACAACTCAAGTGCACTTCGGCTCGAGGTCATTCTCCTTCAGGATTTTTTGGTAGACGGCACAATTCGTGGTTCCATTTTCCACAGCAAGTTTTTCAGGTCCTGAAGCAGCAACGGTCTCAGATCATCACACTACCACCACCATATCTTACTGTTGGTATGATGTTCCTTTTCAGAAATGCAGTGTTACTTTTACACTGATGTAACAGGACACACACCTTCCAAACAGTTCAACTTTTATCTTGTCAGCCCACACAGTATTTTCCCAAAAGTCTTCCCAAAAGTCATGTTTTCTGGCAAAATTTAGACAAGCGTTTATGTTCTTTTTGGTCAGTAGTAGTTTTCATCTTGGAACTCTGCCATGCAGGACATATTCACCCAGTCTCTTTCCTATGGTGGAGGCCTGCAGTTCTTTAGATGTTGTTGTGGGGTCTTTTATGACCTCTTGAATGAGTCATTGCTGTGCTCTTGGGGTAATTATGGGAAGGTCCTGGGAAGATTCAGCACTGTTCCTTGTTTTTACCATTTGTGGATAATTGATCTCACTGGAGTCCCGAAATGGCTTTCGAAATGGCTTTATAACCTTTTCCAGACTGATCGATCTCAATTACTTTGTTTGTCATTTATTCCCGAAATTAATCACAGTTAATTTATGTTTTCATGGGGTTAGGACTTTTCACACAGGGACATGCAGGTTTGGATTTTTTTTTTTTTTCATTTAAAAACAGCATTTTGTGTTTACTTGTGTTTACTTGATTTTTTTTATTTGTCCTTGATGTGAAAAATTTTAATGTGACAAATATACAAAAAAAGTAATAAATCAAAGGGGACAATCACTTTTTCAAAGCACTGTAGCAGAAGCAAAGTGTGGGCACTAGGCACATTGTCTATGTCATGTCTATTTTCTCAACTGTACAGGTTATGAAGGTGAACAAAAAAGCATACAGCTTTGTCATAAAACTGCTTTAATTACTGAAGAGGAATGTCAGTGTGACAAAAACATTGTTGTAGGAGCAGAAACATTTTTTTTTGCATTCAGTTGAATTTAACTGTGGAACTGATAAGATAAAAAACAGGCGGGGTTGTGACCACACAGCTGAAAAGCCAGTTGATTTCTTGTTTCCAGTTTGGTTCCAAAGGTCACAGGTGTAGTCATCTGCATCTTAATGCAAACAGTGATGAGATTGTAAATTCACTTAAAATAGATTTGCTTTAACCCTGTGTCTGCAGTGAGTGTGGTATAATAACATGCTGTTTCCCTGTTTGCAGATGCATCACTTGCTAATCAATAGCTGTGAATTGATTTCAGCTTAACAGAAAATCGTTTGGCCTGTTATTGCTCAGGGAGAATTGAAATACATGTACCTTCTCAAACTATGGTGCAGAGTGGTTTAAGAAGATGAACCCGTGGCATTATTTAGAGGTGTGTCAGACTGCCCAATGAGTGAAACATATTTCTGAGGCTATACTGACACTGCAAATCTCAGTGTGCAATTCTGAGTTAGTGCTGCTCTGCTCAGATTTTTTAGGCTTTTCACATTACTTTTTAAAATGTAGCCAATAGCAGATTCCAGCGTGAAATGATCATAGCCCTCAACTGAACCATTCACACAAAAACAGTGGAGCATGACATGTTCCACTGTGGAAATACTGCACATCAAGGATAAACTGTGCAATCTAAACTTTATGTCAGGAAAAATATACTTCATCAAGAAGTGATTATAGATCAAAGTGGTTCCTGTCAGTTTTACTAGTATACGATGCCTTTGGAGGCATGTTTCATTGCTGTACACTTTTAAGTCATGCTTGTGTGCAGAGTTGTGATCCTCCCACAACCAATAACATGTACTAGGTGAATTGGCAACTCTAAATTGTCCGTAGTTGTGAATTGTCTGTATAGTCATGAGATTTTGGCCTCACATTGTGACGTACCTAGAGATAATTGGCAATTATGATTGGTGCTATATGAACAGAATTGAGTTGAAAGGTTAACATCTAGATATTTCATTTAGGCATCTGTGGATGCTCATGGAAATTTTGAGCATTGAGCACTTCATTGTCAGTGTTCTGGAAAATTTTTAATGCATCAATTCATGCCTTTTTGTTTAAGGTTTTGAAAAGAAAAGGGGAAAAACAAAATGAGCAACAAAAGAAGGAAAAGTAAACAAAATAAGACAATAACGAGCAAAATGAACAAAGTAAACAACGTAATGAAACAAATTGAACACCTAAGGAAAAAAGTACTCAAAATGCACAAAATAATCATCAAATCAGGAACAAAAGTGAACAAAGCAATCCACAAAAAGAAGAAAAATGTAGAAATCAGTAAAGAAATTGTACAAAAATTTCCAAAATAAGCAATAAAATTAACCAAATTGAACAGTTAAGGAACATAATAATCCTAAAAATGTACAAAATGGTCAGCAGAATAAAAAGAAATGAACAAAGCATTACACAAAATGAAAAATGACGAACAAAATTAACCAAATAGAACAAATAAGGAACATAACAGCCCTAAAATGAACAAAATGATAAACAAAATGAAAAAAGTGAACAAAGCAATCCACAAAAAGAATAGCATTATACGAAACAATCAAGGAATTGGATAACAGTAAACAAAATAACCCACAAAAGGAAATAATTTGAACAAATATGGAACAAGATAATCCCCAAAATGATCAACAACATGAAAACTGAACGAAGCAATCCACAGAGTGAATGAAAATGTACAAAACAGTCAACAAATTGTACAAAAATGAGCAAAATAAGCAGCAAAATGAACCAAACGGAGTAAATAAGGAACAAAATGATCTGCAAAATGAAAAAAATGAACAAAGCAATCCACAAAACAAAGGACAATTGTACAAAATAGTCAAAGAAAATGAACAATAATATTCCAGCAGATTCAAAAGTGACTTATCATCTGATTTTACAAACACCTGGTGAAAATAGAAAACCATAAACTCATTCTATGTTCCAGACAACACATGCATACTCCTTAATGACACTTTATTAGACGCTCAGAAAAGATATTAAAGTGTTTGAAGAAGGAATCATATGTGTTGAGTGAGAAGAACAAAAACAACACACGCAGACACACACACTAATCCAATCTGTGGAAATGAAAGTATTCATCATACCCAGTGGAGGGAATGTCTGTCTGGCATGGAGTGCGGTGGGGGGAGGGGGGGTTTCCTCCGTCTCTGTCTGTGTAAGTGGATTCCTCTCCTCCTCTCATGCCTCCCAGGTGTGTGCGTGCGTCTTTTTTTGTCTTACTACGCAACACAATCTGCCCTCCGAGCTGTAATAACCCACAGCTCGTAGACGTCACCGGCTCTACTGCCTGCACATAAAAATACTCTCTTACTACCTACCTTTATACCTGGGGGACCCACGGCCATCCATCTATCCACACCCACACAGATTCATTAGCACTGTCCACCTGGTCCGGTTGTCCTATCTGCAGTTGTAAAGGCAGTGTATATTGCTTTATTTAAAAGTGGAAATGTCAGTTTCTACAGAATGCCCTGGATGAAAACAGGTGGATATGAGTACAAAATGAGGACCAGATGGTAGGTCCAAGACTGTAGCTGAGTGGGTTCTTGTCCACACTGCAAGTCAAAAGTTTGAATACACATTCTCCTCCAAAGGATTTTCTTTAATTTTATTATTTTCAGTATTGTACATTATTCCTGAAGTCATCCAAAGTGTGAAGTACATGTTTTATATTTTAAATTGACCAAATGCACAACTATTGTACAAATACAATTACTATATTACAGCCATAATATGTTGCCATGTTTGTTGACAGTCCATCATTACTGTCTTTTCTCTTTATTTAATTGTGTGTATTGTCTTAATATGAATTTGTACATTAGTAGTCAAATCAAATCAAATTTTATTTATAGAGCACTTTTCATACTTCGATGTAGTACAAAGTGCTTTACATATTAAGAACACACATATTACAAATACAAACAAAGAACACATGTGGAAAAACATTAGGAACACACACACACATGTGCATATACTGTATTTACATACCCCC
>JAQQAE010019420.1:0-10938 GCA_029823295.1 Pseudamia nigra | reverse complement strand
GTAGAGATAGAACAACAAACAACACAGGAACTGGACGACAACCGCAGTCTTTGGACTGGTCCACAATCAGCAAACACACAGCAAGGACATCAGGTTTTAGAGATTCTAGGAACCAGGCCTGCAATCTGAGAGCGAAGAGTTCTGATTGGTTTATAGGGAACAATAAAGTCTTTGATATAGGATGGAGCCTTATTGTTTAGGTGAAATGCAAGTTGCTTCTCCAAAAGATTTCTAGGAGATAGGTATACTTATGTTTAAGATGAGAATTCACTGTTGCAAAATAGTAGATAAGTCAGAAAAAAGGAAAAGCATGTCCTGGCCACTTTAACCTGCTCGGTTGGGTTTTAGAAAAATGGGTTGGAGTTGGAGCTACACAGAAAGCAGCAAAACGTACCCCATGAAAAGCATGAAAACACATGGCATGAAACCTTCAGCTTCCTGCTTTCAGAACATGACTTCCATTTTATTTACCTTAATACAACAACCAAGCCAAAAACCCAAACTACATCTTCACATCTTAGGAAAGAAAAAGAACTATTGTACACTACCAGTCAAAGTTTGGACACACTCTTGTAAGTGTTTTTTTTTTTTTTGCCTTATTTTATAATTTTCCACATTACACCTCCATTAATAAAGCATCAAATCTGAATATAGCCTTGAAGACAGATTACCATTTACAAGGTCTTCAGAAGCAGTTTTCAAATCATCGATGAGTTAATTCACACTATGTCTTGTCTTCGTAACATGCTTTAAACCATCAGGGTGGATACAGAGTCAACAGCCCTTTTAGTGCTACTACAACTACTGTACAAATTCCTATTATGCTAAGAAGTATGGTAAGCAGTCATAGAGCAGTCAGAGTCATAGGGCAGTTAGTCTGAAAAATCTCAAGAGCTTTGAATGTGTCTCCAAGTGACAAAATCATCAAACATTGTGATGAAAGTGTCTTATGAGGACCATCCTGGGAAGTGAAGACAGAGATAAGATAAACACAGGATAAACAGAAATGGACAAAAGTGCCAAAAACAATCCACAAAATAAACACAATATTCCAGAAAATGACCAAAACTGATCAAAACCAATGAAAAACAGAATAAGCAAAGAAAAGAAATAAAAATTAACAAAGTTCCCTAAAACAAAATTTCAAAAATGAAGGACATTCATTAAAACAAAGGAAAAATGAACAAAATGAACAATGTGTGTAAAAAATGTGGCCAAACGTGGCAACATTTATTTACTATATTTAATATTATAATTATTATCATCTATAAAAGTCTAAATAAATGTTTTTGTTTATTTCATTTTTTTAGATGATAAAATGAACCAAACTGAACAAAAAATTCCACAGAGTAATCTAGAAACAAATATTAATGAGCAAAATAAGAAGAAAGTGAGTAAAATTGGACAAAATATAACAAGACAATAAATAGAAATGACATGGAAATGGACAAAATGAAACAAGAACATTCACAATATCTACAAAATAGTTAAAAATATTTTTTTAAATCATCAAAGAAATCAATAGAACAGGCACAATGAAGGGAATAACCAATAATATCAGCAATGTGAAGGAAATATTCAAGAAAACAGAGAGAGATGAGCAAAATGGATAAACCTTGAAAAAAAAAAAACATTGTAGCAATAATTTTCACCTGCATTTTTATGTTGGTCACTTTTTAAATTGTAAAGCAAGAAAATTAAAACAATAACAGAACAAAATAATCACAAAAATGAACTGAACTGAAGAAAAATGCAGCACAGTCATTTCCATATGAATAAAAATGAGCAAAATACTCAACAAAAACCCTCACAATTACATATAAATCATATAAAAAATGCAAATTGCAAGAAATAAAAAAGAGCAAAATAAGCAACAAAATGAAAAAAAAATATTCAAATCAAAAATAATCAAAATAAAAAATGATCTTTTTTAAGCAGTAAATAAGCACCAAATCACTAATATGAACAAATAAAGAATGAAATATAGCACAAAATGAACAGAAATGAACAAAGTGAGGAAAACAAATAACCAAAACAAACCTAAAATAATGAAAATGAGCACAAAAAAGAACAAAATTAAAATAGGAAATTTTGAGAAATTAAAAAAGTGCAAAATATGAAACAAAATGAGAAAAAAATACTCTGTAAAAATCCAACACAAGGGGGACAAAAATGATACAAATAATCTTGTTTAAACTGTAAAGTTTAAAATGAACAAAGAATGAATCAAACAAAGCTCAAAGCGAACAGAATTGAACAAAATAACGAATAAAAGTAGACAAATCAAACAAAAAGGGAACAAAATAACCCGCAAAAAAGAGAAAATGAGCAAAGCAGCAGAACATGAACTTAAATGAACACAACAAATCAGAAAATAAGGAGAAATAAATGTTATGTGAGAAAAAAATGAACAAAAAACACATACGAACGACGAGAAAATAGACAAAACTAAATAAGCCAAAACATAAAATGATCCAAATAGTCCATAGAGTGAGTCACATATACAAAAAATGACTCAAAGTTGCACAATAAGCAACAAAGTGAGCAAATTTTTTTTTTAAATGAACAAAAAAGTCATCTTTTTTTCTACAGGCGTATAACTCCTGTTTGACAGATGACATCTTCCCTCTGCTTCTCCTCTATTTAGCCCAAAGCATCCTGGGTGTATTTTCTCTAATGGAGGACCGGTGCATTGTGCCTGCCTGAGCGACTCCGTGTGGAACAGTGTGTCGAACACGCCGCCTTACAACCGTTCTCCCTCATGTCATTCTAACCTGCATCATGGGATTAATTGGCTGCTAATAGCTTATGGATTTTTCCTTTTCCTCTTACTGTCTGTCTCTGTTGCAGTCGTTGCGGTGCGTGTCGCGCGTCGCTGTGCACACATTTGGCCTTGTGCGCGCTTCAAACCCAATTCACTGCCTTTTGTGTTGCAGGAGGCTGGGCTGCTTTGAAAAAACGAGACCTTCCTGTTGAAGAATGGCTGCCCGCGGCCTCACCGCGCCCCACTCTCTGTGAAGCTCTCTCACTCTCTCTCACTCTGTGTGTGTGCGTTTTCTCCTGCAGCTCCCTCTGTATCTGTCAATGCAATTGGATTCTCAGTCCAATCTGATTTTTAGGCATAAATGATGACTGAACGCCGCTGCCCAAACACCTTTCAACAACCAAATGTGTGCGTGTATCATACAGAAGAAAGTCCACCACTGATCCTCGAGTTATGATTTATCTGAGGCAACACTAGTCTGGATTTGAGTCTTTTCACGTCTGCTCCATGCACGGGTGGAAGTGGGCGATGCAGCCGAACATGGGACCATAAAGGATCAGTTTTGTATCAGTTTACATG
This sequence comes from Pseudamia nigra, assembly GCA_029823295.1. Classification (NCBI taxonomy): domain Eukaryota; kingdom Metazoa; phylum Chordata; class Actinopteri; order Kurtiformes; family Apogonidae; genus Pseudamia; species Pseudamia nigra. The sequence continues at coordinate 7,595 of JAQQAE010019420.1, read as the reverse complement.
TTGACAATGATCACAATAAATGTCAAACTGGTATTTTATTCAGGTTTTAGGGTTGAGTTTGGGTCCTGAGAGAAGGTAAAAGAAATCTGATGGTTTTTGGAGTTTTTAAGACATAAAAACAAAATAAATTCAAATGGAGATGAGTAGGCAGCAACTCAAACAGGAATAAAAAACAGTGTAATATAGACAGTAAGTAAAAGATGAAATGAGACAAAAATGGTTTACATGTTCCATTGTAATTCGTAGTGTATTATTTAATTCATTCTTATTAGATTCATAACTTTATTCAGTTTTATTCACTGTTATTCATTCATTCATTCATTCATTTCTTTGATTTTTTTTTCATTTTGACTATTTGACTATTTTTATTTTACGTACCTTTTTTTTATTAGTGTTTATTGTGAATTTGATTCCAGTGATGAAAGTAGGTGCATATCTATTCAATTTCACAGCAGAATATGAAAAAATAAGGAGAATGAAGCATTTTTTTTCTGAAATCGTCATCTGTTGAGTTCAACACAAACACATCTCATTCTACAACCCCAATTCCAAAAAAGTTGGGGCACTGAGTATAACACCAGTTGTTTTTTGTGTTTAATGGATCTGTTTCAATTATTTACAGTATATTTATCTTGTATTATCATTGTTATTATTAATATTATTTGTTTTTTTATTTTTACACTCCAAATATCCAGTAAATGAACACTAAACCAATCAAATTATTACAATTAGAGGTATTATTATTATTATTGTTATTATTATTATAACAATTAAATTAAGTTTTAATATGTCATTGAAGAACTTGCCCATAGAAATAAAATTTCAATCAAAATCACAATAAATCATCATCATTAAATACACTATCACACCATCAGATATATCAGAAATAAAGTCTGATATGTTTCATTTGGCTTCATAGTTTTTGTTATTATTTTTACAATAAAGCAATAATGAAAAATGGTTCAGATGGGGTTTGAATTACAGGCAGCTACACTGAATGCACCTGACTTTTTCCACTGAGTTTCTCTGATTTCACATATTAATGTATTTGTTACTTATGAGCGGCGGCTTCCAACAACATACTGTATGTGCTGGGTTTATGCTTCGTAACTTGAGGCAGGTGAAATGAATGGTTCTCAGCAAAATCAGTTGCTCCTGCTCTTTGTCCTACATAGTAGCTGATGGTTAAATTAGATTAGATTAAATTCATTGCACCAGAAATATATGAGTAGTAGTGACTTAATAACATAATAATACAATGTACGGGAGAATGATGTATCAGTGTGTGGACACGAAAGTCCGATGTCTGTTGCAGGCCGTGGCGTGTAGAGTACACAGAAACAGTACTCGAATGAAAGTACTGTTACTTTGTACTTAAAGCGACTCAAATAACAGTAGAAGTACTCTTAAACATCAGTAGTTGAGTAAAAATAAAAAGTATCTCAAGTTGGGAATAACTTCACATCATGGAATTTCTAATAGCGTCATATATTGTGTTCAAACTAGCATTTTGTTCATTTTTTAATTTTATTGATTATTTTAAACAGTTTGTTCCTTATTTTGTGGATTTTTGTTCAGTTATGTCGGTTGTTTTGTTCATTTCCTGACTTACTTTATTGTATTTTTTGATTTTTTTTTACCACTATAGTGTCTCAATTTGTTCACTTTATTTCTTTGCATATTTTTTTTTGTTCTTTTTTTTGGTACCTTGTATGACAATTTCTATACATTTTTTGCTCACTTTATTGCTTATGTTATGGATTTTCTTTTTAAAATTCTTTACCGTACTGTTAATTGTCATTAATTTACTTGATTTTTTTCTTCATTTCTGCTTATTTTGTTCATTTTCTTAATTATTGTTTTTTTTTTTTTTGCTTATTCTGTACGTATTTGCTCATTTTGTTGCTTAAGTTATTCATTACCTCAACCAAGAAGTCTGTCTGTCTGTCTGTTAACAGGATAACTCAAAAAGTCAAGAACAGATTTTGATGAAATTTTCAGCATAAGTTGAAATGGCAACAGGGCGAAGTGATTTGAATTTGGGAGTGATCCGGATCACTGTCTGCATCCAGGAAATGTCTGAAGGATTCTTTATCATTGTGAGATGAGGCCAATTTCAGCATTTTTGCATGAAACTCTGTAAATAATGTGCAAAATGCTTGGCAAAAGAAAACTGAATACTGTCACAGTAGGTTCTACAAAGTCTCCAAGTTCCATCAGGATCCTGGCAATATTCTGGATCCTATGATCCAAACAGTGGCATTTAGGTTCTCATGGAATATAAGTCACTGTAAGGCAACAAAAATTGGTCCAGACCTGCAACTAACACCAAACTGTAGTCAAGACTCTGCTGAATCGGTGCCAATGGATTTTTTTGTATCTTCATTACATGTACAGCTAGATCCAGACATCACGGAAATAGGTATTTTTGTGAATAACTATTTAACTAATAATAATATGAATGTGATTCCAAATGGGTATGTTTTCATTGTCAAGTAATCCAAAAATGTAGGAAAAAAAATTAATGTAGAGCTATTTTTGTTGGGTGTAAATCACATTATGGGGTGAATGAGCTGCTTGGCTGAGTGCTTTCTAGTCTTTTTTTATTTATTAGATTATTTGGTCATATTTTTAAATTACATGTAAAATGTAAAAAAATATTCAGCAATACCACTACTCTGAGATGTACATTTTTTGGGAAAAGCTACATGTAAAGGAGTAAATGCTCTTGAGTATTACTGCTGCTTGCAGGCTATGCCTATTTATCATATGCATAGTGATGCAGTTGAGATTCAAGGCCATTATACTTTATGTACTTATATTCTGGAATGCATACATGATATGCAGTAACAAACACAATGTGCAGTGAGGGTGATGTTTTGTAACACTTTGCTGTTAAATATCTGCTGTGATATACTGTATATTTACCTAAAAGATGTTAAACCACCTTTTAGATCATAGTTACCATAACACATATCGACATCATCACATGAATGATCTCAATATACATTTTTCTGTTGGATTTATATTGTTCACAGTCTCATGACGTGTTTCGGTATTTCATTGTTTTAGTTCATGTCACATCTCCAGATTTCAACCACAAATAACCATCTGTAAATTTCATTCAGGTCCAAAACTAAGCTGAAAACAAAAATCACTATAAGAAAGATGTTTTTCATGGTATTTACTAAGGTAGGCTGAAAGGAATATTTTTTCCTTGTCTATCTGTATATCCACCAACCATACATGTAAAGCTATCTGTACGATCAAATTTCATAGAGTCATAATTATACATACATGAATGTTTTCCAATCTGTGACGCACCATCTCTGGTTGTTCCAGGTTTCACTGGATAAGGTTAAATCCATGTATGTTTTCACTTCACATATATGCACATATATATTCACATATATTTCATCTAGTATTTGAAAATGCAAAACACACCTGAGGTCAGACTGTTTTATTTTTACTGCTCCTTCACACAAACATGATATACGTAGCATAGAATAAAATGAAAGAATCAATGCTCAAAAGAGTCCGCACTTCAATAGAAAATATAACATTAAAGTCAAACAGCAACATTACCGTGACATAGGTCGATTTTTATGTCATTTGTGTTACATGTTGTGTCTGTAATCCCACACCCAGAGGGAAGCTGAAATCCACTGTGCAGAGGGTGGGAGTGGCCCTGGTTATGCGCTGGAGCTGCCTGGTGTACAAGGGATTTTAGTTAAGCTGTGACTCACCACCAGTCAGCTTAGGGAGTTACCACTTAACAACTGGATTCATTGAGTTTACGTTCTTTTAGGAGAGGTTATCAAAACCATGGCACCAACTAAAACAATAGAAATAACAGAATAGAACAGAGCCATCGTTATTTAGTCGGAGGGGAGGAGCAGAACAAACCCGGGTGAAATTGTGCACATTCACTCATACGGTCCACTATGTAATGGATGCACTTGTCCAGGATTGCATTTAAAACAAACAAAAAAAAATCTCCTTCATATTACAGGTTAATGGCTGTCTTACACAGTCATACCTGTAATCACTGCAAAATATCACCTCGTTTTAGTCCGACTGCGCCTCCATTTTCTCTCATCACCAACTGATCAACATGTAGTTAAACATACTGCCTTTGTCTCCATCTCTGTCTTTTTGTATTCCCCTCGCTGTTTTACCTCTAAAAAGCACCTGCTGCGGCTGAACAATGAGCCAACAGCAGCCTCAGCAGCAGCAGCAGCGCAAGACATCCACCTGGCTGCCACTAGGGGGCACTACAGCGCCATGAAAGACGCAGGGCCAGTCCTCTCGGCTCCAGCCTCCTTTGTCTGCTCTATACATTAAGGAAGCATCTCCATCCAAGATAAAAACTGTGTATGATTATTTTACCCCCCTAGTCGCCCCTCGTAGACGGTGGCTGTGGAATCCTTGAGAGATTTTAATTTCCTTTGACTCGGGAGATTCACGCGTGTCAAAAAGCAGAGGCAGAAATGTAAATGTAATTGCTCTGTTGCTCCATTGAAATGAAGACACCGCTGAAATGAAGCGTGTGTGGCTGTTGGACCCTTCTGTTTTTTTTTTTTTTTTTGTTTTGTTGTTTTTTTCTTTTTTCCTTTTAGGGTTTGTCAATGGTTGGTCAGAAATACAAAAAGGACGGAATCAAATGAGGACAGAATGGAATCATTATCACACACACAAACTGGCCACATCGTTTGCGATCCCCCTAATCTGTCAATAGGCTTTTACAGACACTTCCTTGTGGCCTTTCACCAGGGCTAACATTAAAAAAAGAACATGAAAGCTGAATTTAATGTTTGCATTTCTTGTTCCTTCCTGCCTTGAAAATGAGTGACGTGAGCCCTTTTACGCCTGTATTTTAGCCCATTTGTATGTGCGTGTGATCTCCACATCCACAGGGGAACCTTTAGACTTTGTGACCATTATCTATGTTGAGAATCAGGGTCTTCATTTCTCTTCCTCTCTCTCCTTCCTCAAATAATTTTAAACCGTGCTAATTGAAAATGTCAGCTTGAAAAGTCAAGGCCTGTTGCAGAGACTAAAGAGACCAGTTGGCATTAAGAGGACCTTAAATCAGCCTAGAGGAAATTGGTTAGGTTATTTTTCCCTCTTTTTGTTTTCAGTCTCCTCTTTTCTGCATTTGGTTTCAGGGCTATTTCAGTGTCCTGTCTTCCTCACTCTACATATTGGCTGGATTCAATAAAAAATCAGAGGAAAAAATAAAATAAAATGGCCGTTTTACACGACGGCTGCTTTTATTCGTAACGACTGTCTTTTTGTTTTAAATCACGAACTGTCTTTTTTCCTGCATTTTTCATCTTGATGCTGTTTGAAAACAACAATTCCCGAATGTGCAAAGGGATGCAAGCTATCCAATGTTAAACACGGTGCAAAAGAGCTGTTTTTATTGAATTTTTCTAATGAACTGAATGAAATTTCAAATTCAATCTACTGGGTATTGGTTTGCAGAAACCAATATTCGTCATTAGTCGTTCCCCCAGAGATGAAATAAAACGGACAAGTGGAATGGCAGGGAGGGGACTCGTAGAGCTTATTACCTTTCTTTGCTTTTTTTTGTTAAGTTTATTGCATTTATTTCTCACAAAAGAGGGGACACCTGACCCTCATCCACACACTCTATTCCTGTCACCCTAACGTGGATGTGCACAGACGGCTTCACAGCCCATGATGTATGGTTTGTCAATGCATATGATTCCCTCTTACTCCTCCCATCCTCTTTGTGTGTTTTCATCAGTCCCTGGGGGTAACTCATTTTCCTCTCTTCCTCCTCCTCCTCTTCCCATCATCATCTTCATCATCCTAAGCTGTATTTCTATTTTTTTTTCTGGTCATGGAGGTGTTGGCTGAAGAGCCATGAAGTGCACAGCACATCAATTAATCCACCATTACTAGATGTGTGATGCTTAAATCTAATTATTCTCTTGCTTTCCTCGTACACAGACTGCTGCGGGTTGAAGGTTTTCATTGCTGCAATACTTCTCTCTCTCAATTTTTTCTCTGTTTCTTTACCCGTCTCGCTCTTTATTTCATCCTATCTACTCTCTCTCTCTTCCTGCATCCTGCCTCACCTCTCTTTCTCCTCCTCTTTCGACTATCCTCCCGCCCTCCCCCGTCCATCTCTACCTCCGTATCCCTCTCTTTCCTCTCTATCATTCTCTCACAGATGCCACATCACACCACACTCTCTCTCTCTCCCTCTCTCTCTCTCTCTCTTGGCTGTCTGCTCTCTCTTTGCTCTCTCTCATTCTCTTTTCTGCCGGCTCACCGTCGCCGACTGTCAGTTCAGTCGCGGCAGGCAGAGCAACAACTGGCTTTTTCTTTCGGCTGTTGCTGTGCCGGGAGCAAAAAAAAAGAGGAAGACGAGAGAGAGGGTGAAAGAGTGAAAGAACAAGTGGACAAGGCAATAGAAAGAGAAGAAGAGGAAGAAGACGAGGTGGAGGTCTTTTGTTAAGCATCCCTCTCCACCATCATCAGCATCAGCACCACTGCATCCAGCCGGTGCCTGCCTGCTGGATCCCTCTATCTCCTACCGGGATCTGCCTCCTCCTTTTCCTCAGGGAGCTCTTCCTGGAACTGGGAGGAGGAGAGGAGGAGGGGGGTGGAGAGGAAGGGAAGGAGGGAGATCACCACCTCCCAGCTTGCTGCTGCTGCTGCGGACCCCTCGACAAGCATCAGGAGGAAAAAGAGGAAGGAAGGAAGGAAGGGGAGAGAATTTTAGAAGAGGCGCATCAGAGAGGAGAGGCAACACCCAGGGTTACAGGAGCAGGGCAGAAAAAAGAAGAAGAAAAAGAGGGTAAGAGGCCACCACGGCACTGAGAGTGGACCTGTTGTCGCAGTTTCACCCTGTATTTTATTTTACTCCTTTCTCCTTTGGTGGATTTTTCACCTCTTTTTCTCCTTGTACCTCTAATGGGACAATTGCATTTTTTTCCTCAACATTTCATTTTGTGCTTTTTGTACATCTTCGTTTCATCACCCTTTTCTTTTCCCCCCAATATGTCCTCTGTGATCATAGGACTTGTGGGCTGTTATGAATCTGAAAAAAGAAGATAACTAAATGAGAAGATATAGGAGTATAAATACTGATGGTGGCAACAAAAAAAAAAAAAAATGTCTGATAAGCGAAGAAAACATTTCAACAGCGAGGCTCACTCATATGCACGCGCTCATCAGCTCTCCTGACAACCTGTGGTGTGTTCAATTCAAAATGTGTGTGTGGAAGTTTGAATGAAAGCAGGCGAGAGAAGGGGGGATGTTTGATTTTAGCTTTTGCTCGTGCTCTCGGAGTTTTCTGATGAGTCTCCAGGGTGCTTCCACTGAACAATCAATGATCCTTGGACCAGCCCGACCCTTCTGCCTGAGAGAGCTGAACCCGAGTCTAAGTTCCCTTAGGTTCTCTTTTTTTCTCCTTCTTCTGCTCACAGATGGCCTGGGCTGGGTAGGGATAGCCAAGGATGTATGTGTGTGTGTGTTCATGCATGTGTGTCTGTGTGTGTCTGGCTGCGGGTGGTAAATCCCAGCTCTCGGCAGCTCGGGGGTGGTTAAGCGGGCAGGCG
>JAQQAE010019419.1:0-10938 GCA_029823295.1 Pseudamia nigra | reverse complement strand
GATTATAAGGCGCAGTGTCATATTTGGACAAAATAGACGGCTTTTAGGTGCGCCTTATAGTGCGGAAAATACGGTACTACACATTAATTTGATGCTCAGACAGATGGAGTCTGCAATGCAGGACTGGTCCCACTATTAACAGCATCCATCCTCAGTGTGGATTCTCACAGTGCTTTAGATGTTACTGATGCTGTGATGGTGCTCTACCTTCCTGATCTCCAGCAACTTCTCCAGAATCTTCTCCTGAGGCGTCAGCATCTGTTTGAGCACTGCAGAGAGCACAGACACCAGCTCAGTGTGATTAATCACCAATTAAAGGAACAGTCTGGTGATTCTGTGGTTTAAATGATTCATTTCAGAACAAGGTCAAAAACTAGAATCTTTTGGGCCTGTAAAGATAGCAAATAGGTATGCCTCTACCCAAAACATTTTTGTACTTCAGCAAAAGGAATGTAAATGTAATCATGTTTCCATACACCACTATCATGAAACTATGACCTACTTCTTCATCAAATGTTTTCCTGTTAGATGTAGTATTTTACACAAGAATGTAAAGTGACCACAGTGGTTGAGGAACTGACATGCAAGGTCCGTGCACTTTCAATCTTAATCCAGATACCTGATGTTGATTCCTTAATGCTCCACACATCCAGACACACTATTTGTTAAATCTGTTTCCATGGCACTTATTACAAATGAAGCCACCCCTCCAACCCTTTCCTAAAGAAGCCGAAAAGCTTCTTTTCAACACTTCAAAATTATTTTTTAAATTTTCAGAGATTACAATTGGTTTTCTACAAGCAGATTCAAGATGTGAGTGAAAACAGCTGGATGGAAATGTACTCATTGTTTCTTTAAACCTTGGGCTCCTCTGAACATCTGTGTAAGAGTCTGAAGATACAAATGACTTAATGTCCACAGTGGAGGGGAGCAGTGTAAGAAGATCCAGAGTGTGAGATGAGGTTCCTGTTCACCTTGTTTGCTGCTCATGTAAACCTCCGTCAGGGCGTAGTTGGACGTTTCTTCCTCCTGAAACCAAACACACCTATTAGCAAAAGTTTCATCAGACACTAAAAGTTTTTTCATCAAAAGTCTGGACACACCCTCTGCTTCACTGGGTTTCCATTATTTTACTATTTTCAACATTGTACAGTAATACTAAAGATATCTAAACTGTGAAAGGACAAATGTAAGCCTTAGAAAACTTTAATGTCCTTGAGAGGCAATTTTGGTTACAGCACAAACACATACTGTCAATGATGCACATTTTATGTATGTATAAAATGCTGTACCCCTCCCCACATCTTATGTAGATGAGTTACTGCCACGGGCAGAAAAGAGTTTTTTTGCCCAGTTGGTTCTAATATTGGGATATCTGTATCTCCGCCCAGAGGGGAGTAGTATGAACTCCTCTGAGAGTGGATGAGTACTGTCCATGCAGACCTTGAGATGGTACGGTAGGTCAGGTCAGTCTGCTGGTTCCCAGTGATCTTCCCACACATTTTAACCATCTTTCCGATTTTGTTTCTCTGAGCAATTTTGGAGTGGCCATACCAACATACTGTGCTTGTGTGGAAAATGAAGACGATAAGACAACTAAAATCAAACAAAAAAACAAACGGACAGACTGTGCTGCTGGTTGCCACTGTGCAGCACCCATTATGTAGTAAACAAAAAGTGTTCAACAACCCAGGACATGCTTTATGCTCTTGGTCTTCCTTTCTAGGAACAGTCATCATAAGAACCAGTGTCATGCCATAATACGAATTTGTACAGTAATTGGAGTATAACTAATATGGCTATTGATCCTGTACTCACTATTCCTCTGCACAAGACACCTGATGGTTCTGATGTTGTGGGTTGTTTGATACTGTTTTGGTCACCACGATTCCATACATGTTCTTTTACAGTTTAGATGTCTGCAGTATTAAGGCACAAAGTTGACAATAATAACTATAATAATAAAATTAAAACTGTATAAAAAAGTGTGTCCAAACTTTTAGCTGATAGTCTATGTTTAAAAGTATGTGAACGCCTGTCTCTACCTGTTTGCCCAATTGAATGAGGACCTCGCTGAGGACTGAAGCTGCCACGCTGTTCGTTGAGACAGTGACGTGGACAAAAGCTGAACCCGACCTGAAACACACCACAGGTTAGCAACATCACAAACTACCTGAAACAATAGAGCTGCTCTGTTTCCCAGAAGCCCTCACCTGGGCCAGCCAGCGTACACCTTGATGACCTCAGTGTCTCTGGGTTTCTGTCTCAGCAGCCACATGTCACCCCCGTCCTTCAGTGAGCTCCTGTTGTCCGGAGCACCATTACGGTTCAGGATGTCGTCGCTATGGAGACGCTGCAGGCCACCGATCTCGTGCAGCTCATAGTCTTGGGGATCATCAGGGAGGTAGAATGCTCTCAATGCTGCGTCCTACAGAGAAACAAAGTTGCTATGTTGAAAACAGTCGACATACAAAAATATACTGTATGTACTGTATGTACACACTGTAAGATGTAAGATGAGCATCGTCAGAACTCAGCTCTGACAGCGGACAACAGATAATATCAAACTACAGTACTCTGAAGGACACTGAGGTAAAATAATGGGTCGATTTTCAGTCCTAAATTTTTATGAGTATGATGTTCAGGGATTTATTTATTGATTTATTCAGGTATTTCTTACTTTGACTTGGATATTAATGTCATTACCAACCTATCATTATCAACTTACTTTATAAGTTGATAATGGATATTAATATCAACTTACTTTACTGTAATTTAGTTTTCTTACAAATCCACTGTCGATTGATAGAGAGCACTAACAGCTCTTTGCTTTGTAGATTAAACGTTTATCAATTTCTCACCCGTACACAATCCTCATGCGTAATTTGCACTCAAACATACTGTATGCAAGTTGCCTATATGAAAGCAGTGTTGGAACACACTGTGGGACCCTTGTGAACAGGACTGTACTGCAGAAAGCATTGTGTTGCTATAAAAATGGCAAAAAAAAGGAACAAAAACAGTGGAAGAGACACCGGCCATTGTAACACCAAAGCCACAATTTTGCTCTTTGGGTTGGTCAGAGTGTACAAGTTTCTGAGTGCCTTTTGATGATGAATGAAACTTTACTCACTGGCATCTTGACTTTCTTTGCAATTTCTCTATGAAAAATGTACATTTTTAAGTGTTATGATGGTCTGTCTCTCTTCCATTGTTATCGTACCTTTTTCCAGCCACTTTTAGAGCAACGCACAACTTTCTGCAGTACAATACTGTTCAAATAATATTCACAAGGGTATGGAACCACAATGTGTTCCAACACTGCTTTTATGCAGACCGGGGGGGGGGGGTTGATATTAATCAAACAAAATTGGGACACATGTAGGAATTAGCAGGACCGACTATCAAGGCTTGATCAGCCTCCATTGGTGCAGAACAGCTTTAAGTTGTTAACCCATGCCTTGTTCCCTGAAAAAGGAATTTTTGTGTAATTCTAAAACATATGTTATTTTTCAGTTTTGGAAAACCTTAACTGTTTTTCACCTCTGGTAGTTCAGAAATTACCTTTGTACCATTTAAAGCTATTCATTGGAGTTGAACTGCTCGAATTTCAACCAAATATTGGAAAAATTGGGGTGTTCTAAAACTTTTGACCAGTTGTGTATATAACACGATGTGTAACATTATCACTCTTGATATAAAGGCATGTATGACATTTATTGTATTTCTCTGTCAGTTGTAACATTGCAACGTGTAGCACTCACAGAGATGGACGTAACTCTTTCAACTCAATGCCATTCAATTGAGTTCAGTTAGGTTCAGTTCAGCTGTATTTATATTGTGCCAATTACGATCCAGGATTATCTCTAAGTGCTTCACAAGCTCTTACCACCACGTCTTCATTCCTGGTTGCTCGAAGGACAGAGACCAATCGGAAGTGGCCACGTTTGACTGCATCATCACCATCAAACACCTTGAGGAACTGTTTACCTGTAGGTTAGAGCACATTCAATATATTGTGTGACCTCTGTAGTGAAGTCCCATACATTTAGACTGGAATACTGATGAATTCAAGGGTACAACTTACTCGACTCTGTGGCAGCCGGCGAACCGTCTTTAACCACCGGAGCAGATGGATCCACGTCATCGGAATTATCTGATGAACACAGAAATCAAGAACATGTTAAACGTGCGCTGAATACACTGTCACTGTACCATGACTGTGGAAAAACAGAAAAGCAAACAGATTCTCAACAGGATTCTACAGCTTTTCTGTGGACATTTTAATGCCTATGGACCTTAAATCTTTTAGTATCCTCTCTAAAAATGTGTATCACATATGTGAGTTCAGGTTTGAAGAAATGCCTTTCACTCCTGGAGCCATCTCTTAGTGTCTGCTGTTTATTCAGCACAGACTCTGTAGTAAATCTGAGGTCATGTGATCTTAGAAATGTCATGAATCCAGCAGCCTCGCAATTTAATTTGGGCATCAGGACTGCCTGGTCCATTCTTAAATTAGGAAACCTACAAATATAGCATGAGAGCTGATATTTTGACAGCTTTTTGTGATGAAAGAAGAATTAATTTGTTTTTTTCTTTTGAATGTCAGACTGGTATTTACTTGTACCTGCCACTTTTCAAACTTGCAACCCTTGAAAAGACACTTCTCTGGAACTTATAAATGCTCTGAATGTTACTTTACTGTTATGACGGTTTTGTTTGAACTGCAGTGTGTCTCATATGGAGCACTTTGTGTGTAATTTCAAATAAAAGAAGAAAGGATTTTGGCCATTTCACTCACCTCTTATCAAACCTATTCAGTTCAAACCTTAAACCTGTTGTTAAGTTGGACGAAGATCTCTACTGGTTGCTGACTACTAAACTCAATTCTACTTCCTTCAGCCTTAGTTTAAATTAAATGTGAGCCATCTTTTATTCAAGACCGAAATAGATGCCTTTTATGCTTTCAAGGGAGCTGGGAGCTGCTCAGAGTGATTTTAACACAAACAGTCTAACAGATGCAGCTGTTATTTATTCAATTTTCACATCACGGCACAAAAGCTCATTCTGAGTTTCACAGAGGCTTTCAGGAAGTGAGCTGGGTGTATCTGCTTCGGTTTGTGACAGCAGCATCACTCAGGATGTGGTTTGAAACCAGTATGTGTGTGTGTGTGTGTGTGTGTGTGGGGGGGTGTGTGTGTGTGTGTGTGTGTGTGTGTGTGTGTGTGTGTGTGTATGTGGGTGGGTGGGTATACCCAGGTCATGGCCACTGCTCTCTGTGATTCGGTAACAGTGCATTTTGCTGAAGTTTCTTGAGTCGAGGCGGACGCAGGACGGGTGCAGCATCATTGAGCGCAGACGACCCATAGTGCACTCTAGCGGCATGCTGAGGTAGCATGCTGCATGACTCTGCAGGGACGACAGAAAAAAGGTAACTTTACAGGAGGAATATTGTGAAACATAAGGTAGAAAACAGATCTGGAGTCTCTGAAGTACTGTGACAGCATCCAAATTCTCACTCAAAGTAGAAAGTCATTTGAGTTTCTGGATACAGTGGTACCTCGGACAAAGAGCACTTCTGACAACGAGAAATTTGTACACCAAGGAAAAAAACTGCAAAAAATTTACCTCTGACAACGAGAATTAATCGGTTAACGATTAGCTGTTAGCCAAGCTAACACAGGCTAACGGCTAATAGCGTTAACAGGTAGTCACTTCCGGGTCTCGGACATGAAAGACCCAGAAGCTAATAGCCGTAGCCAAGCTAACAGAGGCTAGCGGCTAACAGCCGTTAGCTTGTGTTATGGAGAACTGCTGCTTATGGAGAAGATACTTTACCATCATTGAAGCCATTGGCCCGTGGTGTGTCCCGTCCCGGCCGTGTCGACATGGGCAGCGGACACGGGCTGGCCGTGTCGGGCCACGTCGGACATGAGCTGGCCGCGTCGGACACAGGCTGGCCATGTCGGGCCGGGTCGGACACGGGCTGGCCGCGTCGGGCCTCGTTGGACACAGGCTGGCCGCGTCGGGCCGCCGGCAGCGGCATTGGAGTTGTTTACAGTTATGGACGTGTGCAGTGTTCACGGACACATTGCCAAGTCATAAGCCAAGGTGAGAATACACCTTAAATCATTTTTAGAACTAATTTCATGCATTCCTTTCAGATAATTAACATTGACACATATGAAATGATTCAATTTGTTCTCACCGTGATCCCGCACCACTCGCACCTCATTCCGGACAGAACGTCGGATGAACCGCAGGATCGTCGACAGACCTCGCATCGAGCTGTGGATGCCAGGTTTCCCTCCCTCCAGTGGTGGTGAAACGTATCCTGCAGCCAGAAAAAACAGATCCAATATTACAGAAAATGTCTGACTGCTAAAACCTAATGTGTTATAATCATCTTAAACACCAATTTTCGCTTGTTTCCGAAAGAAGAAACATGACATACAATACTACGCAAAAGTCTTAGGCTACCTTTGGCTTGTTGTCTCGTCTTATCTTATTATCAAGTTTACAAGAGAATGAGGAAGTCAGGTGATTTACATGACTTTGAACCAAGGTGCAATGACCGGGGATGTTCAGTGAAGCCAATGCGGAAGTAACTTTAAGTTGTAATCCCACCGCTCGGCCACTGGGAATCGATCGTCCGGCTCCAATAAGCTTTTTTCCCATAGAGATATATGTGACTTTCTATATAAAAATACTAAGTGAATAAATGTTTTTCATGGATCATCGTGGTCTCAAACATTTTATTTGGACCCTCTAATAAGTAATGTGATGGTCCATCTTTAAGATTCTGCTTTGTTATCAAGATATTACGGCAAATAATCCGACATATGACATGCTGGGGATTGATTGACATGCTGCTATAGCAGCAGTTCGCTATAGCGAAGTTGGCCTGATTCAGAACTTTGTATCTTCTTTTTATTCAATATGGGCATAGTTATACATGAGATACAGTTGACTGCAGCTGTGGGTAAGTGTTTATACTAACAACACTGTGTAGTGAAGTTTTACTGCATCAGTAAGCTACCGGCTAATGCTAGCTCTCCCATGAGTCCCTTGGCATGAACACTTCCTAAGTCCCACTGCCGTTTGTCCAAATATGGTTACATCCTGTTTTTGGCTCCGACATGCCGTCCAGGAAATGACAACTCGATTGGCCTCAAAACGGCCCTTCAGAAACTAATGGGTGATGTCACGGTCACTTTGTTCGTAATATATATAGTACAGTATATGCTTTGAAGATCACATTGTTGTTGGTGCCAGATGGGCAGGTCTGAGCATCTCACAAACTGCTGATCTACTGGAATTTTCACACACAACCATCTCTAGACTTTACAAAGAGTAGTCTGCAAAAGACAAAATATCCAACAGTTGTCTGGATGACAATACCTTGTTTATGTCACTGAAAGGCAATAATAATGTAACCTTGGATAGCTGTGGGTTATTCACAAACTGGAAGGTTGGTGGTTTGATCCCCGGCTCCTCATGTCTGCAGGCCAAAGTGTCCTTGAGCAAGACATTGACTCCCAAGTTGCTCCCAGTGACTGTTCACTAGTATATGAATACATATGTATTTGTGTGTGCGAATAGATGAATGGAAAAGCAGTCAAATGTGCTTTGCATGCCATATGGTAGAAAGGCGCAATATAAATGTAAGTCCATTTACCACTTACGGTAATTGACCAGTGGTTACAACTGAGTAATGCAGAAGAGCATTGATGTATGTCATGTCAAACCTTGAGGATCACACATGGTGCCACTACTGTCACTTAAGAACAGGAAACTAAGAATACAATTCACTTGGACTCAGTAAAAGTGGTCATTAGAAGGCTGGAAAAATGTTGCGAGTCTGGATTTCTGTTGTGACATTTGGATGTTATGGTAACGATTGACATAAGCAACATGAAAGTATGGCTCCATCCTACTTTGTAGCAACATTTCATTCTGGGGCCTTTAGTCCTAGCTCTGCATTATTTAAATGCCACAACCTACATGAGTATTGCTGTTGGCCATGTCCATCCCTTTATGATCACACTGTACCATCTCATCATAGCCCAGAATTAGCAAGGTGTACCTCATAAAGTGGCCAACGAATACATGTCTAGCTTGTAAACTATCATAGTATTTAACAAAACTGAACAATATAATAAGCAAAAAATTTAACCGCAATGAATAAAAGAATCAATGACATGAACAAAAATTATAGGTTGAGTGATTGCCAACAATTGCATGATATCCACCGCAAAAAGGCATCCATGGAACTGTAATAACGTTTAGTGCCACCTGCTTCTGAAGTTCACAATGATACAGACATAGTAGGGTCAATAATTATGGAAAGCTTGAAGTAAATCAGTTCAGGCATTTTCAAGCTACTGCTTTGACGCACAAGGCATGCAGATGCAGACGTGGCATCGTGAAACCTTTTTTGTGTGTGCCACGTCATGAATACAAATTGCATCATTTAGCACATTGTTCACTTAAAAAACACTGGCCTTCAAAATGCAACATCCTCATTACCAGTTATTTATTCATGTCAAACCTGTGCATTTTGAAGTGGAAGAACAGTCCGGAAACGTGTCAGTGAATAAAAGAGGCCTCAAATGGAAGATGTAGTCAGTGCTACAAATTTAATTTTTGCATGATTTCAGCTAATATTTACAAACAGAGCCTTGGAAAGTTATAAATACTCTTCAGTATACCACACAAATGTACTGTATGGAAAAAAAAACTGAAGTGGAAAAATGTAGGGGTGGTTCTTCCCCGTCAGTAAAATGTGCTTCTGTCCTCCCTGGTAGCACACCTACAACTTGTGGTAGTTTGTAAATATTTTTTTGTAAAAACCCCTATACACATAATGAGATTTTCAGGTTCTTTGTCATTTCCTTCACTATTTTGTTAATTTTGTGGATTGATTTATTCATTTCTTCAATTTTGCCAATTATTTTGTTCCTTTATTTCCATTTTGTTGCACAGGATGTTCATTTGATTGATAATTCTTTTTCTTAATTTCTTTTGTTCATTTTATTTTGGTTCATGAATTATTTTGTAAATACACTGCTGCCCATAAAGTTGGAATAATTTGTTTTCAGACACATTTCTTTTATTCCTACATATACACATCAGTAATCACTTTTGGAAGAGATTGATCAATAAAGTTTTGAGACGATATACACTTTATCTATGAAGAATAAATATTTTATTCCAACTTTAAGCACAACAGTGTAAAAAAGGGAAAACCTGGATGGCTTCAAAAAATAAATGGTATTTTGAGACAAAAATTTAAATTTGCACTTCTGAGAAAAAGAAAACTGTTCTCCAAACAACGGTCTGCATTTGACTGTATAACCTAAACACATTCAATGATATCGCTTCAAATTGATGCATCATTGTTTATTTGATGCCATGTAGGTGATAATTACCTGACAGCTATTGCTTTGGTGGAAGGGATCAGTTTGAAAAAGAAAGAGGGTGGTTTTGAGAGTTGTATACAAATTAAAACTGAGTTGGAACCAGTCAGGCTGCTGGTTTCCTGTCAGTCCGAATGCTGTTGAACTGGTTTCCATCTTGGTCCTGATTTCCAGCTCTCATTGATCTGAACCAGCAGCTGGGGTGATTGACTGAGCCGGATCAAATCACACACAGAGTAACAGGCAGCAGAGCTGTCTGTTCACTCTGATCCACTTGTTCTGACAGGAAGTCTCTGATTAAAGACTGTGTGAAGGCAAACGATCGATAAACCAGCCACATCAGTCATCAATCTAACACCAACAGCGTCGGGGAGAGACAGCGCTCACCGTGTTTAAGACACTTCATTCACAATGGAGCAGCGCTGGTAGAGCTCAAATGGTGAAACATCGCACCAGTGGCTTAAAATGACCGTATCTGTATTGTAGTTGTTTTAAATATAACTCTGAGTAGTGTTTTTTTTCTGAGTACTTTTAATGTACGTACATCTACACAGTTGCACTTGTTCGATGAATATCACAGTGACTTTGTTTTTACAGTTTGTTTCCAAATGAACAGGAACAGGTCATATTACGCACTGCCTGCTACTATTCTTTTTACTTATTTTAGCTGCCATGTATTTTTCATCATTGTCTCCACCAAGGAGGTTATGTTTTTGTTCTGTTTGTTTTTCTGTTAACAGGATCACGTAAAAACTCAAGAACGGATTTTGATGAAATTGAAATCTAGGGTTCTCATGGAATATTTGCCACTATTAAACCCCCCTTACACAGGAGGGTGACCTTTGTGCCTCCCGTGTGCAACCATAAAATTTGTCTGGTGGCTGTTGGAGGCTCAAAAGAAGCAGAATTTTTGCCATGGGTTATTCAAAGATGGTTGTGAAACATTGGACAAAAAGAACAATTAAAAAATTTACAATCAAGAGTTTTGATTTTCTTACTGTGAAAGTACAGTACCTTTTAAAACAAAGTCAAACCAACTATCAAATAGAAGCTGAAAATTCAATTAACAGACACTGAGCCAGTTTACATGCATGCTAAAAATTCAATCACATTCCATTTTCTGGAGTTATCAGATTATTCAAGTGATCATGTAAACAGCATAATGGGAAATGCTTTATTGGATAATGAAACCTGGAAAAACCCACCTAGATTTCGCCCCAATACTCCACTGTCTCTGTGCATGTACTGTAGACTTGATTTTATTCTGTTACATATGTGCATGTGTATAAAAATAAAATAAAATAGTAGAAAATGGAAGTGATGTTTTTAGGAAGGAGTAGAAGGAGACCTACAGTATCACACCAAGCAAATGTCAACTGCTGTTTTCTCCTCACAGAGAATTAATGAAGTTCCCACATTAGGACAGCTAACGGTTAGACCAAGGGTCGGCAACCCAAAATGTTGAAAGAGCCATATTGGACCAAAAAAACAAAAAACAAATATGTCTGGAGCCGCAAAA
>JAQQAE010019418.1:0-10938 GCA_029823295.1 Pseudamia nigra | reverse complement strand
ATTTAGGTGAGTCATGTTAAAGGGTATGAATACTTATGCAATCACTTATTTTCCATCATATATTTTTTATTAATTGATATTACTTTGTAGAAATCTGTTTTCACTCTGACATTAAAGAGTTGCTTTTTGTAAATTCTTGTCCAAAAAGCCAAATTATATTGACAACGATTCAGTTTATACCACAATAAGAAGGGAAAACATCAAAGGGGTATGAATACTTTTGCAAGCCAATGTAAAACAGCTCTGCGCTGCAGCCTCAGGAGACTGAAACAAGTTTATAGTTGGTACAGCAGATTTACATCATTTATCAACATTAAAATCAACATGCGTTGAAACAAAATGTTTAAAGGTGCTCAATGTCCATATCATTGAGAACTTAAGAGCACAGAATAAATAATGCACTTTTCCTGTTCTAGTGTTCCACTAAATTACAACAATTCATGTAGTTTTTTGTGATTTAATGCCTCATTGAGCACCTTTAAACTTGATGCATTTTAACCAATGCAGGAATTTCAAAATTAGTGTTGAACTCTCAAAGGGGAAAGCATGCTCAAATATGAACCATTATCATTACCATATTTGTAGGGTTAAACGCATGCGACAATCTCAGAGGCCGGTTTACCTGGTGGTAGTAGGCGTGGCTTTGTGAATAGAGGGAGGAGAATGGCGGGGCAGGGACTTCATTTAGTCTCTCTCCCTCTGGGTGGTGCCACGCCTCGTCATCAAATGGAAGCTCAGGAGATTCTACCTATGATGTACAGACAGAGCTCAGCATGTTGACACACAAACACACAGTGGTATACCAACAGTTTAAATTTAAATGAGCTATCAATTATTAAATGCAAGGTACACCGTGAAGTGATCACTGCACAGGTGGGGGCTGGGCATTTTGTACGCAAGTGCTGTTACAAAGCAGCTGCAGAAGATATAATACACAGAGCATTTACATCAGTCTGTTCTGTTTTGCCTTTGCTCCCTCAGGAAAATCAAATGTCTTAAATTGGATTTTAAAGGTCCCGTACATTAAGAGTTACATTTACAACTGTGCCACTTATATATGTGGCACAGATGTATCCTTTTTAACAAGTTAATTTAATCCTTATATGTCCCTTGAATGTTTATTTTAAATTTCAGCTCAAGATACAACAGGGATTCTTTCTGCTGTCATATACGTACATTATACCCCTACTCTGTTTCAGTGTGTGTTCTTTTAAAGGTAAATGAGCTGCTGTCGACCACACCCATTTCTTGTCTGTACCATAGATTCGTTCATGTCAAATCCATGGCACATTATCCCACCATATCAGGATGGATTTTGAGGTTCTGGCCGGTCCTGGTGAGTCTTTTATGACGCTAGTCGTCTCTCTGTGACATCACAAATATCCAGAAATTTAAATGGCTTGTTTCAGGTCTTTTTTTTTTTATGGCTATGTGTTTTTTGTCTTATGAGTGACAATTCTGATACTTTAACAGTATTTTTAGAACCCTAGACCTAAGCTGTAATAGAAGACATGAAATTAAACATTTTCACAATATGTCTCATTGAAAGACTTCTGTAAGTGTCTTGACAAAATAAAATGTGTTGATTTTTTTTTTTTCCATTTTCAAAGAGCCTCGTCAGAACGCTGCCACACGTTTTATGTCCACTTCTTAACCACCGATGATCTGATTGGCTGAACCACAGGTGATGCCCAATGTGACCTGGCATTATATTTTGACGTGAGACTACTGCAAACACACACAAATGCACTTGTTGTGGATAATTTTCTCAAAAACCAAAAGGATGTCAAGAATGTTAAAAAGTTGCTCAAGGGAGCAGGGCTCATTTTAACTTGCACATGTTTGGTTGTAACTTGAAAGGTGTTAACATCTAAAATTTGGGTTTTAACATTTTGAATTCTACTGGCTGCTAAGGTGGAACTAATGCATTTTAATTTAACAATGACCGGTTTATGATCTGTGATGTCACAAATCACAAACAATCAAAACAGCTTGTTTTTCCTATTGTTAGTCTGGAGCAAGTTTGCAGTTTTCACACCACCGTGTTTATATGAATCTCAAAATCCAGTAGACATGTAGTTTTGTAATGTGGAACATTTAAAGTTTCACTGTGTAATGCTTAGCCTAGCAGTGATGTTGCAGAATACAATCAACAGAATCTAACGCCACCCATTCTGATTCATACAACTGACAAAGGTTTTCATCACTATACAATAGAAAAAAAGGAGAAGTTTGTCACAAGTTACTGTAGAAACACAACAGTGCAACATGATGGGACTATGACCGAGATCCACTCATTTTGCAAATGTAAATGGCTCATTCTAAGTTACAGAATGCTCAAGGTGACTGAATGCTAACTGAATGCTGACTATTTCTAAATTTAGTGCCCCATAAATCTTGCACAATAAACCTTTACTTAAAAGAAAAAAGTATTTTGTCCAGAAGATATAGACAAAATACACTGTTTTAAATGGGAAAAGCACCACAACACAAGACACTGTATGCTGAATAATCTATGCATATATTAATTATAAAAAAACAAATATGTACTCAAGCCAGCATGTGTGTATGTGTGTGAAAGGGAGAGTTAGAAAAAACAGAGGGGACAGGGAACGAGAAAGGAACATGTACGTGGGGAGAACAAGATGGCAGCACCATCTGTCATGTACTGTAAAAGCAAGCCAGATCCAGCACCTGTAGGCATACACAGATACACACACACACACACACACACACACACACCCACACACAGACCCCCCTCCCCCCAACACACACACACACACACACACCATTTGGGTAGGAGGAGTGCTCAAAATAACCTGAATACCCAAATAAACCAAGAACATGCTCGAGCAAATGCAGTAATATGATGATGTTGATAACCCAAGCCAATCCAGCAGCAGACACGTGTTGCTGGATTAAGCCTAAATTATGATCATAAAAGCAAGTGGAGATGAAGTTAAGGTGTCATAAGTACAGAATACAGCTTTGAAATATAACCATAACCTAAATCTTCTTCCAATCTGACTTGCAAAACACTAACCTTGTTGATCCTCATGCATAATTCCAAAACAGATGTAACTGATGAATAGGAACACAACATAAATCTGTTTCTGCATAATGAAAGAATCTTGAAGTTATACATACATCAAGTAAAGAATGTTCTTGATGCATGAATGTACACCATGGACCTTGCTTTAACAGCTGTGTGATTGGGAGAAACGGGCAGGACACATGCAGCCACAAGGTGGAGCTAAGTACTAATATTTCCATCAATACACTACTACAGTTGTGTCCAAATCTTGTCCAGCAGACAAAGTTTGAACTTGTAGTGACTGACAACTGAGTCAGTGCACAGACTCACAAATGACAGTGTATAATGACTTAGAAGAGTCACACTAAAACTCACACTCCTCAGTTCTGATGGCCTACAGTGTGTTGAAGGCTGCCATAACAGGGCCCGTAAATACATACAAGAACACAAGAATTAATCCACATGCAATAGGGCTGCACAATTCATCTCATAGCAATCATAGCTGCGCTATCACCCTGTGCAGTTATATAATCTGCCAAACGTCTGGACACATCTTCAGCGGTTTTTCTCTTAGTCACATTTTTTACATGTATGGAGTTCACAAAAAGTGCTAAACAACCCAGAACATGTTTTATATTTTAGATTGTTCAAAGTACATACATTTAGCTTTGACGACAGCTTTGTACACTCATGGCATTCTCTCATCAGATTCACATGGTAGTCACCTAGAATGGTTTTCAAATCACAGGTGAGCTAATTTGTGCCTTTTCTTGTCTTCTAAATGTGCTTTAGACCATCAGTTGTCTTGTGCGTAGAAAAGATGGGTACAGAGTCAACAGACCTAGTAGTGCTACTACACCTACTGTACAAATCCATGTTATGGTAAGGAACAGAGGGCAGTCCATTGTTACTGTAAGAATTGAAATTCGTTCAATTTGAAAAATCTAAAGAACCTTGAATGTGTACCAAGTGCAGTAATCACAACCATCAAACATCATGATGAGACTGGCTCTTGTGAGGACCATCACAGGAAAGGAAGACAAGAGCTACCTCTGCTGCACAGGATACATTTAATACAATTACCAGCCTCGGAAACCAAGCAGTTACAGCATCTCAGAAGGCATTTGATGGTTTTGACGACTCCACTGGACACACATTGACACTTGAAAAGGCATACCTGTGAATTGAAAACTGTTACAGTTGACGACCTTATGAATCTGCTGAGAGAATGTCATGAGTGTGCAAGGCTGTCATCAAAGCAACGTGTGGCTAATTTGGAGACTAGTTTACTTTGGAGAAGGTGTGCGTCTGGCTGGTAGTATATGTTGATAATTTAAAAGGTGCAGTCGATCCTAACAGTTGATGCTACTCGATGCCAGTCAACACAGCTTACAACTTTATAGGTGCATGAGCTCATCCACTCAGTAGTGGAGTTGTAAATAGTTGCAGCGGTAGCTACTACTGAGTTAGCAACTGTAGCTTATGTAATCACATAATGACTGTGGAGACAGTCTGCAGTCCAGACTCCTTCAACAACTGGTACAGGTGAAAAAATACAGACATTCTAACTTGACAACTGTGAGGCTGTAACCCGCGCTGACTGGCAGGTCACCTGTTTAGTCATTTATATCACTCCACCGCAAACAATTGGCAAGTAGCTAATTTGCCAACACTGTAGACAGCACCTTTAAGGTCCAGGAGGTATTACCATTATTTAATTAGCAGAAATAGAAAAAAAATAACACCATCTCTGGTGTATGGTAATAGGTTGTGTTTGTATTTCTTTATTTTTGTACTTTTTATGTTAGTTTGTACTTTTGATTTGGGATTCCTAAATGAGGAATATGTAGATTCTCATTTTAAAAAAAAAACAGGTCCACTCAAATATATTGATATCTTCTTCACCAAACTGTGCAGCCCTAATTTGCATAGAGATATTCACTTGTAACATAATTTTGGGAAAAGAAAAAAGAAAAGAAAATAAGTTTAAACAAGACTGATATGGAAAATGAGGACGAGAGGTGTTTCTTTTAGACATGGCAGCATTGGAAATTCACAGTAAACAGCTTTCTGTTGCAAAAGAACAACAGAACATTCAGTGGCAAACACCGGTGTTGACACAGCTGCTTACGAACAAAGTTTTACCAATTCATTTTCAAATCCAAGGCTGATGTAAGCTGATATTTCTAATTATGCATAATTTTTTGTTAGTATGATAGACTGGATCTCACAACAAAAGACCAGGAAATGCCACAGCTGAAGAAACTGCAGAGCAAGAAATGTGGAGGAAAATGAGTTGAATGTGTGTGTTAATGCTTTTTGAAAGGGATGAGGAATGGGCACATGCGGCAAGGAAACTATTGTGTGCATGTGAGAGAATATCTAAAAAATGTGTGTGGTCAGAGCTGTGCTAGTACATTGTTGCACTCTATAATCTGCAGACAGATACAGCCCAATCAACCAAAATAAAAAGATTACCAGGCTATTATGCGATTATGCATATGTGAGAGAGAGAGATAGAGGGGTAAAAAGAAAGAAACAAAAAAGGGAGAGCCAGACAGACACAGGCTGAGTGCAGAACAGAGATAGTAATGGGCCTCATTACTAAAAAATGGGACAAGTGTACACAGTTCTGCAAAAGTATTCTCCTGGTACAAAGAAAAGCTCTGCGCATGGAGGAAAATTTAGGCCAGTATCCTCGACTTCTAAATTCTTTCAAACAAGACCTATCTAATTTGCATTAGATGGGTCCCATGGTGAAACAGGTGCCCCAACCTCCAGTTGCACCTGCACGGTAAAAATAAACTGTGTCTACTACTTTGACAGACACAAAATAAAACAAACAAACAAACAAACAAATAAATAAATAAATCTTATCTAATGTTGACAGCTATGTTCTACCATGCCTGGTTTTTAAGTGGATACAACAATCAATTTGCATAGTTTTTCGATTTTAAAAAAAATTAATTGTCCACTAACACAGCATATTTTATTAGTTCAAATTAATAAGATAACATTTTGAATTTGTAAGTAATGTCTGAAAACATCAAACCTCTAATTTGTAAACCTCTCCTTCCCGTCGCCCTAGGCTTGGTCTCGGAGGTTTTGTTGGGTTTGCTCTCGGTACAGTCTTAAGATTTCAACTTTGAATAGTGAAGCACCTAGAAATAACCTTGGATCATAATTGGCACTATACAAATACAACTGAACTGAGCTGAATTGAATGTCATATTTGTGTTTTTGTTGTGCTGTTTAAAGTGCTTTACTGTGTTTTGGGAGGAAATGCCTTTGCAGGGACATAGCATAGGTCACTGTCACAGGTCGTATTTGAAAGTAGGAACAAACAACAATTATGGTGATATAAATTGGAAGATTTACTGATCAACCAGGTGAACAAAGGTGAGTAAAAAATAAATAATTGTAAAATTAAATAAATGAATGAAAATTTGAGTTTTATTAAAATAATTGAGAGCACATTAGTGGGAAAACAGAGCCACAACTTGGGCTTGTAGACATTTACAGTATATTGAGGATTTGGTCTTGGTTTTGTATGTATACAACTCAAATCTACTCAGTTGTTGGTTCAAAGTAACACAATTATCCAGAATTCATACTCATAACTTTACTGTCACACTCAGTTTAGGGGCCTTGAATATTTTTTTCTACTTCAAATCTGTAGATATCCATTATAGTATTTCTGCTCACAGTGTGTCTTTGCATCTGTATTCTGTTGATTTCTTGTACAGATTCATTTAGCAGGTTTACACAGATGTTCTTCAACTATATTCCTGGAATTGTCTGTGAAGATTCTCAGTCATCCAGGTCATGGTATCTAAGGCGTGTAATTTTCCTTCTGTTGACTGGACTGGAAATTTGGTTTGAAGACGTTCAACTACCTATCCAGGAAGCTTCTTGAGTTCTGAACTGAAGAAGCTTCTTGGATAGGTAGCAAAACGTCTTAAAATCAAATTTCCAGTCCATTCAACAGAAGGAAAACCACATGCCTTGTATTACTGGAATTATTTGTGAAAACTGATTTCTATACAGGCTCAGAATTGTATCGATGTATATTTGAAAGCATATATTTCTTTGATCTTGTAAATACAACAGAAAACCTGAAGCAAATGTTTGGCATACTGATGAAAAGTACGAGTGACAGAGAAAGGCAAACAAAGTTATTTACCTGAGCGGGCGTGATGTGTGAGTGAGTGACATATCCATGAACATGTTGAATCTGAGACAGCTGCCGCTCCGCCACTTGAACCAGCTCCGCCCCCCGGAGGTCACAGTGGCGAATGAGAGATCCATCTCTACCCAGTGATCTCTCCCTTTCCCTCTCCATAGTCCCACCACAAACTCCATCTCCTCTCCAGGTACCGCTATCCCTCCCCTCCCTCCCCAGGGTCCCTCCTTCCCTCCCCAGGGTCCCTCCATCCCTCCCCAGTGTCCCTCCTTCCCTTCCTAGGGTCCCTCCGTCCCTCCCCAAGGTTCCTCCGTCCCTCAGCTCTCTGACTACTCCCATTTGGTGTTGATGGCAGGGATTTTGGTGTAGTTTGGGGACACCTGGTGATGCCCCTTCCTCTTCTTGATACCGATATTTCTATTGAGTGGAATGAGTGGGTAGGAAGAAGAAACCGGATGTAAATTAAAGGGTAATTGCAGGTATGGGAAGGAGACATCAAAGACACAGATGGTTGGGATGAGGAGGGATGAGACAGATGGCATGGAGAAGGAGAAAGAAGACAAAGAAGAAAGCAACGGTTAGTTTAAGGACAAGAAGAGAAGAAAAATATTTGTCAGTCTGGAAAAGAAGAAGGTATTAGTAATGCAGTAAGCAAAACTAACCACAGGAAAGTGAAAAGCTGAATGTGTGTTTACGCCAGCGTGTCTAATTAGTTGTTTTCATAGTACAGTTCGTGTGCGTAAGCACATGAGGTAGTCCAGGTGTACACACAGCATGCCAGTAATTGTTTCCTGAGCTTCCATGTACAGTATTATATATGGAAACACACAAACACACACAAAAATAAACACAAACTGCACTTGAAACAGCTGTTTTTCCACAAAATGACACGCAAAAGGACACCCAGGGGCACATGACTTCGCTTCAGGGAATAACGGCTTTTTTATTAACCCCTCATCTCTCTCAACCTTCATGACATATCTTTTCCTTCCACATTTGGGACTCACACTACTTTTACTATTTCCTTTCCCTTGTCTCACTGACCTCTCACTTTTCTCTTCATCTTTGTAACACTAGCTGAGCTGCTTTTCAGAAGTTTTAATAAAATATTGAAGCTGCCCAGTTTGCTGCTTCTGTTAAATTTGGGTTGCTTTACACTCCCTATTGATAAAAAGAATCCACGCAGGTCTAGACCTCGACCAAGGCAGGTCAGTATTCCTTCATAGGAAAAAACCTGCAATTATCATTTGAACGCATGCTCATTCCCCACATCATGTTATTGCACCAAAAGTAACATTCTTAAATTTTTTTGACCCCCTCATTATTGGATTCTTTGATTTTTCTACTACTCATGTTACTGTTACTTTCTACTGATTAGAAGAAGAAAAGTGTTACCTGGTCTTTAAGATACATTAATTATAACAGCAGAGGCATTAATTTGTGAAGAGAATTACTTAAAGCATCGCCTGTGGACATTTTTATGGACTAGAAATGATGCTTGGAAAATTTAATGCATTCGACTATTACTGTAGGTATACAGCAAATCCTGGATGCTCTAGTGTTAAAATGAATTGTTATTTCTTTCTTCTTTACTGGAGAAAGAAAGGCAGAGAGATTCAGAAAAGCTCATGAGGAGGCAAAACCTGGTCCCAAGCCGGTTTAGAATCTGTGACACTGTTTTACATGAATGTACACTCAGTGCAAAGAAACAACTACCCCATCCAGGAAAAACACTGATGGAAAATCCTAATACCTATTAATTTTAAATGTATACCACTGAGGAGGAGGAAAAGCAGGAGACACTGATAAAGAATGGAGATTAGTAAGTTTAGGAAATTTCGAGATGAATTAAATGTGGAGTCTCCCATTCTGTCAACACCAAGATAATGGAGTGAATGCAGCTTGAACACACACAGCTGAAATCCAAAGTATGACACAGAATCTTGTTACTCATTCAATTCGTTCTGGAAATTGGACTAAACTACTCAAGGCTGTCAACTGTGAAGACTATCTGGCTGTTAACAGCATGGTTAACCACATTGAACCGTTTAACACTGGTATGAAGAGATTCTCCAGTTGAGAGGATTTCTAACGTCACCAATGTCAAATGTTGTAATATGATATATTAAGCAGCTGAAAACTCAGTAGCACAAAGGAAGAAAATAGTCTGCAGCCTCTTTTTAATCTACTATTATCAGTAATGTTGAGATTAGGACTTTAATGAAACTGTAGTCTATTAATTTCAATACATACAATTGCAACATTGTAACAGTGTTTTCATTATTTTATGCCACGTGAATAGTATGAACCCAACAATAGCTCAGGCAGCAGAGATACATTAAAATAAACCAATAATATGGAATTGCAGTCATTTGTATTTTGTGGTGGCTGCTGGAGTGATGCTCTGCACAAGCAAGGTCCATGAGATCACAAATCCCTACTGCAGAGTAAGACAATTTGAGTTTAAATGGATAAGCATAGTATATGTAAGCAGAATTTTTACTGTTTGTGATTATTATTGTTGTTTGAGAAATTCAGGAAGAAGTTGGGGAGGGTGGAGGATGATTTTTCCAGCTGTGTATATAATGAGTAGGGCAGTGTGTGCAGCATAGGAACATAGGAATGTATGAGCATAAAGATTTTTATAAGCCCACTAATTGGGTTGGGACAGAATGAATTTGTGAATGGCTGGGCAAAGAGGCTAAGTCCAGGTTGGATTCCTCTGCCTGCCTGAACTAATGCAAAGCTCAATTTTGTGTATGCATGTTTTGTACAGTATGAGAAAGAAGAGCCCTTTATTGTCATTCCACACTAAAGAAATGCTTAAGAAATTCATATCAATTTTGCCTTTTTGGCAAAAATTACACCAGGTTCACCTGCCATAAATAAATGTACAAATCCTGTTATTGACAAATAGAAATAAATTAATGACAGTGCCAATAGAAAATGAAATTGACATTAACCCTTTAAATCCTGACCCATCAAAAAATTGCTGGAAAATTCTAATTCTTTGAAACAGGAGTGTTTACTGGACCTTCAACACAGTTAATAAAAAAATATGCATTTTTTAAAACTAAGTTTTGTTGTATTTCATATTTGGCACATCAGGCATTTCTTGCAAATCACTGCTCACATTTTTAATAAGCAAACAAAATCAAACAGAACATAACACTTATTTAATCTGTAGCTCCAAAATGATAAGAAGTGTATTTTGAAAGCACAAAAATTTTAACTGTTTAACCTGAACTAGGGTTAGGGGTTAAAATAACGAGTGTAACTGGGGTTACATGGCTTTAAATGGTTGAAGAAACTCCAGTCAAATGCCAAGTGTGATAAAAACTTGAGATGAGTATGATTTATTCTGTCACTGCTTTGCAGGACATTTACCTGTCAGCACAGGAAAACTCACTAGAAGGGATAAATACCTCCACATTTAATGTAGCTAAAACAGTAAGTAGCTACATGCAGAATTAGGGATCTCCATCTCAATAGGCTCTGTGTAACACTTTGGCAGGAGGACATACAGTGGTGCCTCGGATACCGATGGTAATCCGTTCCGGCGTCATGGCCTGTATCCGAATCAGTTGTTATCCGATGCAACTTTTTCCATAAAAATACAAGTAAAACCAATTAATCCGTTCTGCACCCACGACAAACTCCCATATAAAGTATGTATTACACACCCCTACCTGCACATTTATTCATTATTATTATTTGAAAA